>PVLC010021969.1:0-27311 GCA_004027655.1 Graphiurus murinus
GGGGGGGGGGGGGGGGGGGGGGGGGGTGTCAGCTGCCGCTGACCGGAACCCTTGGGAACCTCGGCTGGCTCACCTTTCCTGCTCTGTCTGGGTGATGTCATCCTGCACTTCCTGCAGCTCCCAGCTGGGCTGAGCACTATTATTAGCAAGCCTGAGCTCCAGGCAAGCTGGCCCCGTCCCCTCCTCTTTACATGGTAATGAATAGACTTGATTGTTCATGCCCTTCCAGTGGGCTTTCTGAATAGACATTTCTATTAGCCAACATTCTGGCCATAGTTCTCTTGAGGCAAGAAGTGAGGGTGGAGTTGGGGGGAAGGGGCATCCACACCCGTGTCTACTCAGAGAGACAAAGGCAAAGAGACAGGTGGAAACAGCAAGAGAGAGGTCCTCTTACTAGTTGTGGTTAGTAGGAATGCTTGGCTACTCTGGGCTGAGAGGGCCCCCTGAGCCCACATCTTTAAGCCTGATTGCACCAGAATCATCACAGGTTGCACAGAGATGGGGTCATTCCTCCAGCTGCCCTTCCCAGGAGCAACATGAGGTGTCACAGGGCAGTGTCCCTCCTGGCAAGCTTAACTTCGTGGGCCACGTGGTCAGTCTGTCTCTCTCTCCTGTCTCCTCTCTCTTCCTCTTCTCTCTCTCTCTCTCTCTCTCTCTCTCTCTCTCTCTCTCTCTCTCTCCACACACACACACACACACACACACACACACACACACACATATATTCTCTCTCTCTCTCTCTCTCTCTCTCTCTCTCTCTCTCTCTCTCTCTCTCTCTTTCTCTCTCTCTCTCTCTCAACTGATTGCTGAGAATACACATCCTGAGAAGCACAGCAGACATTCTTGGATTTCTGTAGCCATACATGTATACAGTGAATAACCATGTATCTCTCATCTGATCTTTGATCCACCTCCAAAAAGTGGGCAGCAGAATTATTCTAGGCCGCTGCTGGGTATTCAGGTGTACAAAAGACTATATTGAAAAGCCATTATCTAGTAACCCTTGGAAGAAAACATGTTGGGCTTCTGCCTTGATAATCTAAAGGGAAACCTTAAAAATTCACTGGTACTGATGTGGGTTTTTGATATTGAAACCTTTTCTTAAGTGAGTCGGGTCCACAGTGAGCTGCTCCTTACTCTCAGCCTGTGTTTCCTGTAGGCAAGCCAGGGGTGAGAAAGCCAGGAGGCAAGAAGTGAGTCTGGCTTTCTCCATGCAGGGTAGGAGTGGGGCAACATCAAAAAGTATACAACCCAAGGGCCTGCATTTTCAATTGAAGATTTCTCTCATGAAAGAGCCAGGAGAAAGCTTTCTTTAAATGCACCAAAAGAGATTAACAAATCTTTCTGACACCCCAAAGAACAGTGTATACACTCAGGAGCTTTGTCATGTACCAAAAAAAAAAAAAAAATCTGAAGTAAAGAGAAAGTTTCTTCAGGGCAAGAGATGTCTGCAATTGACCAAGCAAAAAGACCTCTGCAGCTGACCACAGCAGTTGGGCGCTGAGCCTCTCAAGAGGAAGGTAAGAAACGAGAGTGGATGCCAGCAGCCCCGAGGGAGGCCCTAACAGACGTTCACAATACCACGGTATCTGGCACTTTATTGTCTAGTATTGGTGGGCTGAACACTTGAAAGGTAAATCCTTTCCCCATATCTGGAGAAATAAAAAAGACATACTGGGTGGCAGAGCCACTGGGATGGGAAGAAATGGAGGGAAATAAGAGAAGACTTGGGAAAGGGACTGAGAAACTAAGAGGTCTGGAGGGGTTCCCCTTGCTTCACTGGGGTAAAATGAAAGTGCTGGATTTGCCCTTATGACTCTTACCACCTCCATCTCCACATCTCTTCCTTATGTGGTACCTGTGGGTTACTTTGAGTGGTTCATCTATCCCCAGACATGGTATGGCTTGTCCACCTCATCAGAATGGCGTACTTTTGCCCGTCTTTCTCCTCCCTCAGAACTGCTTGTTGGTATGCTCAGAGTATGCCCTGACCTCTAAGCATCCTCCATTCCCTTCTTCTATCAAATTTTTAAACTTCCAATCTAGAACTGCAGATGTTTTCCTCCTCCTCCTCCTCCTCCTCCTTCTCCTCCTCCTCCTCCTCCTCCTCCTTCTCTTCCTCTTTCCAACAGCAAAGTGCTTGCATAGTGTAGATATCCCAAAATCTTTAAAAGATTCTGAACTAAGCCTTTACATGACACATACATATGTTCTTCCTTAAATATTCCTGGCTTCTCCACTCCTCTGAAGAAACATTGAGACCAGGGACTAGGTTGTTACTAGCCTGAGTAGGCTCAATTCTGAGAATGGTTCCTGGCAGTCAGGAAATCATCAGCATGTGCTAGTGGATAAAAGATTGGGGATGTTGTCTTCATTCCTTGATTCTATGATGCACATTTTGCTTATATTTTGATGTATATGAAATAAGGGTGGGCTGTGCAATTGATGTGAATCTTTAATGTGAATATAATTACCTTAAAATCAATTACTATAATAATCATACAGAGATGGGGGTATCAGAAAAATTTTGAATAAAATGAAAATGTCCCAGGTAATATGTACTCCTTTGAGTGTATAATAAAATTATATTCATGATCATAGGTTTATGATATATTCTGACTTCACAGGGGAAAAAATATCAGAATTCACTTCCACCTTGGGTAACATTCTATAATAATTTGGCATTTATGTGACAAAGAGTGTTTTTATTGGTATCAATAGTGTAATGAATAACATGGTCAATAATCCATTCACAAAGTGTTTCTGCTTAATTGAATAAAGAGCATTGCTGATTGTTTTCAAGCTGGTGTAAACACTGAATCACCATGGACTTCGAGATTGACAATGCCAAGTGCCCTGAGACAGATAGTCCCGCCTGCTAGTGGATTTGGCATCTGGAAAAAATGATGAAGAAATTGAGAATAATGGGTTGGTATGAATTGGAAGCACTGTTAAGCATTTGGAAAGAGTGAGAAACCACACCCAAGGAGTGAGGGTTCCGAAAAATGGTGAGAAACCCTCCAGGGAGAACAAGAATAAGTGCGCTAGGATGGGTTGGAGTGGGCTAAGGGTGTAGGGTGGGAATAAACCACAGGAAAATGTGCAATGTAAAACCATTCAAAACTGGAAGAAAAAGGGAAACAACACCAACCATAACCTCAGGGGCAGAGCTGGACATTATTTCCAATATCCATTCAGAAAGAAAAACAATGCCAGTCTTCCTGGGGGAATCAAGGAACAATGAAGTAGCACAAGCAACTGCTTGTTTACCAAGAGGCCAGAGGATAGGAATGCGTAGAAACTCATAAGTAAAGCAGGAGTGCTTACCCAAGCCCACTGAAGAAGTCTGCCTGTCATAGTCCTGCAGAGTGTTGTTTACAAAGAACAGAAGGCATGACATTAGTAAATGAGTGTGTGCCGGGGACACAAACCAGGAGAAGACAGTCTCATGAGTTACTCTGAAGACCAGGCATACTGACACCAGCAACAGAAGCTGAGATCAAGAGACCAGACATGGCAACTTAGAAAGAGGGCAGGTTCAGGTGTAAGAAGCAGAACCCCCCCGCCCCCCCAAGGGATTCATGCTGCTGACTCTTTTTGATCTTGAACCAGTTATTTGCTAGTTTCTGCATATGTAAAAGGGGATGATGCCACGAGTCTAGAGGATTTTTGTGAGATTCAGATGATCCAACACACAGAGGTGGCTGTAGAGGGTCTGAACAGAATCTCCCATTCATTGATACTAGAAATCCAAAATGGTACAACCATATTGAAAGACAGTTCAGTAGCTTATGAAACTAACCACAGTGATGCCATATGATGAGGCTATTTCACTCCCACTAATTTACCCAAATGCATTGAAAACTTCTGTTCACATAAAAACTTACACATTCATATTCATAGTAGGGATATTTATAATCAACAGACACTAAAAGCAATCAAGATACATGTGATGATAAAATATTATAAAGTGTGGTAGTGCAATATTAAATATTGTTACACCTACTGTATCAATGCTGTGGTAAAATCTTTTCCTCATATCAATTGGACATATAAAGCAAAACCTATTAATTTAGAAAAATGGATACTTTTATTTTACAATTTTAAAGATTTATTTTAAGTTTCCCTAAAGAGGTGAGAACATTGCAAAATCATTTTTTTGAAGGTAAGCTCAGCAATCTATAAGCTGAGGAATGGTAAATATCCACTAATCAGAATGAAGCCAACATTTTGTTCCTTGACTGCTTTTATTTTGTCATGTTTCCAAATATATCCTGTAAGTCCTCTGCATTGAGAATTTATCTCCCTCTCATCTTCCCCTATTCACAAGCTCTGTCAATATTTGATAAAATCCTTCTTGGTAATTCTCCCAATATTTAATTTTGGCAAAAATTGTCTTCAATGGATTCAGAAAAATGGAGTGGATTTGCTATACTAAATTGCTAGTCAGCATTTGATATTTATAAATTTTTATTTTGGTACATTTGTTTCTCAGAACTACCCATGACCTGATAATGAAAGCAGTTAAGGTCCACATTCCAAAGAGTATATGAATAATTTGGGCTCTGTTTTTTCCATGTTAGTATTTAAAATCTTATGTTCAATTTTTTGTTATTACACTAAAAACACACAGGTACAGTTTTTGAGTGTGCACAGTGATAGAGATTGACTCAATATTGATTGCTAATAAGGGTAGTATTAATTGCTAATAAGAATAACTATACTTAGGCAAAACAATGAAATCTTTTTTCTCTGGCTCTGAGCTGTCAGTCAAAGCTACAGGCAAGGCTGACCTTGCCCACTAAAAGCTGCCTAGCTGCCAGGTTGGTTGTCATAGCAATTAAGATAAGATGCAGAACCCTGAATGTTAAACTTATAGACCTGAGCTTAGAAGAAAATAACTATGCAGACCCTCACAAAAGTTTAGACCAAGTTAAAGATGCAAAAGCAGGCTACATTGACACAATATTGATTACTAATAACACAAAAATAGTTAAAGCCTTAAAGCCGTTATAGTTTAAAAAGTTACATTCCTGTATCTTTCTTTTCCTTATTACAAAACAGGCTCTCAACATAAAAAGAAACTGCTAGCAGATAGAGAGAAGGGATGCTGAGACTTATTCAAGGACACAGATGGTCAGGACAAACTTTAAAATTTAGAAATAAAAATAAAGAACAGTGCAGGCTTTAAACTTCTACCACACAGGCTCCTGAACTTTTTAATTAAGTAACACATTTTGATTAGTGATGTCAGACCTGTCTGTCCTTGTGAAGACGAGCAAAGAAGGCTGACAAAAAGGCTCACACAGCAGAGATAACTGGCGAGCCAACACCTGCTTTTGGTGGGAAGAGAACACTGTTGACTAGCCAGGATAAGAGAGACAAGATAATAAATTCCTATATAAGGACTCGAATTTCAAAGTGACAGTGTCTCACTTGTGAGACGTTCCATCATGTCTCTCTCCAACATGGTACTTTTCTTGTTCTGTCCTCCCTTTCTGTCTATACTAATAAAACCTGGGTTAATCTTGCAGCAGTTGCAGCTTTTATTTCTATACTAGCCAAGAACAGGGACCCATGACGACACTCTCCCAAACCATAATACACAGGTTTTCATGTAACTTGGGAAAATGCTTCAGAGTGAGATTGCTGGGTCATATGGCTAAGCAGGTGTTTAATTTTGCTAAAGACAAAGAAGCTGAAAAATTCTTTTTCCAAAATAAAGTGCCATTTTGCATTCTCACCAGCAACAGAGAGTTCCAGAGGTTCTGAATAGAAATTTTGTGTACGTTTGGGTTTTTCGGTTGGTCATTCTAATGGGTGTGTAGTGGTGCTCCTTGTAGCTGTGATTGCCATTCCCCACTTGTTAAGCATCTTTTCATGTTTATTGATGTGTATATATGGGTATGCCACATATATTTAATGAAATCTATATTCTAACATGTTGCAAATTTTTAATTGTGGCATTTTCTTATTTTTGCGTTTGAGAGTTTTATATAATAATGACACTAGCCTATATTGGATAGATGATTTTAAAAAATGTTCTTCTAGTCTGTGGCTTCTCTTTTAATTTTCCTAACAGTGTCCTTTGAGAAAGTGAAATGATTAATTTTGAGAAAGTCAGTTTATCACATTTTTATCTCATGGATTGTACTTCCTGTATCTTAACTGTAAGTCACAAATACTGTTTTCTTTCAGATATTTCAAACTTTTAAGTTTAATACTGAGGTCTAAGATCCATTTTAAGTTGATTCTTGAGGGAGATGTAGTATGGATTGAGTTGGGTTTCTGTATTCATTTAGTTTTTGCATATGGATATCCAGTTATTTGAGCATCATTTGTTTTTTGTTTTGTTTTGTTTTGATACTGATGATTGAGCCTAGGGGCATTCTATCACTGAGCTACACCCCCATCCCTTTTTATTTTGAAAAAGGGTCTAAGCTGAGACTGGGCTCAAGCTTCAGATCCTCCTCTCTTAGCCTCTCAAGTACTGGGATTACAGATGTGCACCACCATGCCTGAGTACCTTTTTGTTTTGTTTTGTTTTTGATAAATAATATTTTCACAGTGTACTTACTCCTTGAATATTTTACGCTTCTATTGAAAATCAATTGATTATAAATCAGTGTGGTATATTTATTGATTCTCTATTCAATTCCATTCTGTATTTCTCTTCTTTCTCTGATACCACAGTACCACAATTATTGTAGTTTTTAAGACAGCAAAATATCCAAAACCAGAGTTGAAATAGATGAGGCAGAGTGGGTCTCTCTGCTTACTCTTCTTCAAAATTGTTTGGACATTTTAGTTCCTTGAAACCTCCACAGAAATTTTATACTGAATTGGTTGATTTCCCCAAAACTCTCCTGGCATAATATTTAAAATTGCTTTCAACCTATAGGACAGTTGAGAAAATTGACACCTTAACAATATTTAACCTCCTAATCCATGAATAGTGTGTACCTGTACATTTTTAGGTCTTCTTTAATTTTATTAGTGATTTGCAATTCTCAAGATTTTCCAGAGATCATCCTGGTATTGATTTCCATTTAGTACTAAAATAATATGAAAATGTTTTGGGGGGAATTCAATAGTTTTAAATTTCTAAATAATTTTATGTTTCAGAATATCATGTTTTGGTGAATTTGCCATATATACTCAGGGAAAAATGTGTAATCTGATGTTGCTGGGCATGATATCATAAAAGTGGCACATAGGCCATGTTTAGTTTTAATTTGCTCACATTTCTTATATTGTTAGTGACTGATTTATCTCTACACATTCTGTCAATTTCTTAGAGAAAAGTATTGAAGTCTCCAACTGTAATTACTGATTTTCTAGTTTTCCTTTCAGTTCTATTTTTCCTCCTAAAGAACATTTTGAGGTCACGTATTCAGATACATAGGCCACGACAATTGCTGTGTAGTCTTAGTGAATTGACTACGCTATTGTTTTGTAATTTACTTCTCCACTCTTGGTAATATTCTTTGTTCTGTAGTTGATTTTGTCTGAAATTTTGTGTGTGTGTGTGTCCTAGGTATTGAACTCAGGGTCCTGCACATGAGGTACATCCTAGCCTTTTTTATTTTTATTTTTGTTTTGAGGCAGGATCTTGCTACATTGCCTAGGCTGGCCTTGATTTTGCATTCCTCTTGCCTCAGTCTCTGCGTAGCTTGGACTACAGGTGTGCACTACCATGCTCAGCTTTGTCTGATGTCTAATATTGCAATGCTTGTCTAATATGGAAATGTTCATGACACAATTTTGTATTTTTTAAAAATCTAACCTGTATATTTTTTAGTTAGTTATATAGCATCACATAGTAGAGTCTTGAGTTTTTATCCAATCTGGTCATTTCTTTCTTTAACTAAAGCATTTAAACCATTTGCATTTTCCAGTTATGCAATGTAATTATTATAATGAATGAAATTATTGAAATGTTTGTCTTAAAATCTACCATCCTTCTATGTTTCAATTTTGTTCTATTTTCTGTTGTATAATTTTGACAAGCGTGTACACTCCAAGCCCACAGACCTCTTCCATGTTATAGAACAACTCCACTACCCCAGAAATTTCCGCATGTACCTTCTGAATCAACTTTCCCCACTGTCTCCATCAGGCACCTAATTATCTGCCCTAGGTTGCCACAGATTTGTTTTACATGTTCTTAGAACTTCATTAAAATGGAATATTACAATATGTATCATTTTTATGTGGATTTTTGTCACTTTCCATTTGTCTAAATATCTTTATTTTGAAGCAATCTAAAAATCCCATAAAAATTGCAAAAGCATGAAAAATATTCTTTTCCCAAACCTTACCATATATTTTCAGGGATTGGGAGGGCTGGCCAATATTTTGCAAGTATTAGAGGAGGGCTATGTGACCCTGGGGTCATAAAATAACAGCCCACACTTGGTCATGGGCAATATGGCTTATTGTAATTCTGGAATCTAAAGAAGCCATGATAACACAGTATCTTGAACACACAAGATTTAAGCTTCACATGTTGGTGATATTCTATACATGAAGATGAGTTGGGACTCAATGAGTCATGAGAACTTCTTTCAAACACGCGCAATAATAGCTCTTGAAAGCACATTACAAGGTATAGTTATGGTAGGTTACAGATGAAGCTGAAGGTTTCCATAGTTTAGGGGTACAGACACCTGAATTCCACTCATGTGAGAGTAGATAGGCTTCAGAACAGAGTCAAAGCTCCTTAGCCTGTCCCCATGCCCAGCTCCTTCTTTTTAACAACAGAAGCCAGATTCTAAGGTTTAAACATGTCCTCTCAGTTAGTTCCCTAAACTATAATATTGTTTCCAACCTGAAATACCTATCCATACCTTTTCTTAAACTGTCCGCCCATTTCATAACTATGAAACTCCTATTGTGCATTCAGACTAAGTTTTGGAGCTCACTCTGCTCTCCAGGCTTTTCTCATGTTCTAGGGAGGTACTGATGGTGACTAAAACTGTACACTGATTTTATCAAGTTATATTGTTAACTGTAATAACCTCTCACAATATTGCAATATTTGATATATATATTTGAGGGCAAAGATGCTCTTATCATATGTATTTTTATAATCTCAAGAGTTAGCACAGCCCTAAACATTTAGAGATCTGTTGGTTATTTTATTGTCAAAATGTATAAATTAGTCACAATTGGGATGACTACTTTTTTCTTGCTGTTGTTGTTGGAAAGTTTGAAGACTCCTAGATGAGACTGTTTACTGTTCAGGGTAGTTTCAATCCTTTGAGGAACTTGTGCTTGGAAAAAATAATTGGACATTCAATAAAAATTTCATAATTTGATAAAAAATTAGTTCATTTTAGATGAACAAATATCACCAAATCATATTGCTTGAATGCACTGATTTCTGGAGTCATCTTTGGCTTAATACATTAAAAATCATGACCTCTGAAAAAATTATGGGCAAATGGATAATTTCAGGGAGAAGTATAAAGCCTGGTTTTTGGAGGAGGTTGGTCAGTGATCATCAAAAGGATAGCACAAAGGAAAAACCAAAGTTATGAGCCTTCTTGCCTGGTCATAACATCTCTGTTTTAATAATATCCAGTTGTTGCTAATAGAAAATTAGTTCATTCCATGGTAAGGCTGGATGCCCATCCAGGCAGACAACCACCACAGAGCACCCAGGGAACAAGTTATTCCATTCTGCTTGCTTCAAGTAGCTTCATTGACTCCAGCAAATAAAGGAGGAAAAATAAAAATAAAACTGGGACAGAGTGTATAACCAGAGACAAGCCACTTGTTAACAATTCAGGATGAGCAATTGTGTAATGGAGTGGAGGCCATTTGGTCTTGTGCCCATCCTGGGACACATCGCTGGGAGCACGGCACTGTTAAGGGATCCCCAGGAGGTACATTCTACTTCTTCAAAATGGGATTTTCAGTGAATCTGTTTTGTCAGTTAATGTCATTGCAGACACTGTCAATAAACTTCATTATTTTAATGCTGCAATCATTTTATTTCAGACATGTTTTAAAATGCACCCTGTGTATAAACACCTGGGCACTATGACCAACTTGTCTGAATGGGGAAAGGCAGAACACCCATGCACAATTCCTTACATGAAGCAGATTTGTTCCCTAAAGAAAGGCAGCAAGAAACAACAGGAGCCTTGGAGCCATCGCAAGTCAGTCCCCACAAAGCTCTGGAAGTTGCCTGGGTGGGTAAACTCTCTTCTGCATCTGATCCCCTTGCAGGAAAGGCATGGAGCCTGCAAGGCCATCCCCTCTGGGGTTTGTAACCAGGGGTGATGTAACTCACTGGGCTCAAGTGTTGAATGAAGATTGATGCCTGGGGAGGGATCAACCCCTCCTCAGGATGTTGTAGTCTCTGCACTTCCTACAGTTGTTCTGAGAGCTACATGTGAGAAAGGGGGAGAACTGGATCTTCCCAAGGGTCCTCGGGACCTGCACTTGCACTACAGCAACCACATCCCATTTCATAAAACCAATCATTCATCTCTCAGTTTGAACAAACAGGACTGCATCATTTTAGAACTTCTCCTAGCTCTGGAATCCATGCCTTCCCACAAATTCTGCATCCTGTCATCCTTACCTCTGTGATCGCTATATGCTACCTTCGCTATGACATATTTATTCCAGTTTTTTTTTAAAAAATATCAACTTTCCATTATTGTTGAGTGAAGTCCCAATTGAAAAAATTTAAAACAAAACAAAGCAATAAAATAACCTTGCAGATATATGTCTCAATAAATAACACCAACAGGGAAACACTCATGTGACTGTCACTGAGCTCAAGGGACCAGTGCACTGCCAGGGCCTAGAAACCTCACCCCAGACCCTGGATCGCTCCTCCTCTCTTCTGACTCCAACACAATAGTTCTACTATGCTTGTTTTTAAACTTCATTTCACTTGAATAGTACAGGATGCATTGTTTTATGTGTGAGAAATTGAAAATAATTTTCTTCGTACATTGCAATTATACATCATAGTGGGGCTCAGTGTGCAACAAACGCGTATGCACGTGGCTCTTGGGGTACTTTCTCCCACATTACACTCCTGTCCCCTCCCCCAGCCATGCTAGTGAAAATAGTAGTAATAACTTCATGTATTGCAATAGTGTTATTTGAACTGCTTCCTTTCCCAATCCTCCTTTTTTCCCTTCCTTCACTTCCTCCCCCAATCTTACACGTGAATTTTTTTGTTGTTGTTGTTTTTAATTTGGTATTATGTCCATGAGTCCTATCTGAATTACCCCACACCATGGGGTAATTCTCCCTTGTTTTGTGCTGTGTTGTCTCCCATTGTATAAACATACCATAATGCATTCTACAAATGTATAAACATCTGGGGAGATGTGGGGATGGGACTGTTAAAAACAGCACTTCGGTTCACATTTTTCATGTCTCTCCTGGTGCTGCTGTGATGCACTTCTTTTGGGCACAGGCCTGTTGGACATGGAGTTGCTGGTCTTGGGAAAGGTTTACATTCAAATTTAGTAATGATTGCCCAACTCATTTCTAAAGACCGTATCAATTTAGATTCTCTCTAAAGTTTATCATCTTATTGAAAACCAATTTTTCTCTAATTGATGCTCTTATAATTTATACTGTGGTAATTTTAATAATAGAATCATATGTTTTAAGAGTTCCAAAGAAGTTTAAAAACAAAGTGGCTGTAACCTTTCTATCCTGTATATAGGGAACCAAAATTTAAGGATGGAAAGAGAATTTCCAAGAAAAAAAATCTTTTGACGTAAGTAGGTTTTATGTCTCAAGCTAGACTTTATCATTCTTATGTTCCTTCATAACCTTTAATATCTGTGAAAAATAGTATCTAAGCACAGTATGTGTTTGAAAGCTTTCTTTATAGGGCTTGGTTTACTGTGATCTGACAGGGCCCTCTTGGTTAGAAAATAAGTAAGATAAAAATACACATTTATGAGTATGTGCCTCAGATATCCTAACATGTTCTTAACATCCACGTTTTGCATATGACAGAATTTGAATTGCTGAGCATAGAATTTTGTAGGACTCCTTGGTGGCATTCTTTCTCTTACCTACCAGTTGTTTATTCTCCTATGTGAAAAAGCCAAACCATGGGAAAAACAATTACAATCCTTTTCTTCAGATTTGTTTCTTCTCAGTGTGTGTTTTTTGTTATGTGGTTGTGTCAACTACGGAAAATTAATAAACTATATTTTTTTTCAAAAAGTGATCTTATGACTTATTCAATTAAGAGCAGTTAAAATGTGGTTTCAGTGCTGAAAATATCTATTAATATAAGGACAATTTTATTCAGTTTAAATACGAGCAGGTTTTAGATTTTATATTCATGTTAGAATTACATGTTACAAAGAAACTATTTGTATTGCAAAGAAAGGTATTTAGAAGGATTTGATTTTTATTCTTTTCTTTTCATTACATTTTTTTCTTTGGTACTGGGGATTGAACCCAGAGGCATTCTACTCCCAAGCTACACACTCAGTACTATTTATTTTTAACTTTTAAGATTTCATTATTCTTTCCTTTTTCTTATATTTATACTTGTACTGGTGCATTATAGTCTCACATCATAATGTAGTTCAGAGTGATAATAGCATACATGTACACGATACTTGGTGAGCTTTATCCCTGCTCCCTTCCAATCCTCCTTCACCATACATGGTATTGAGATTGGTATTGTCATAATGTCAATGGACGCATTTCCTTCATTAATTCTCCCTCCCACCTCTCTTGATCCACTGGGGCTTCTCCTCCATTATCTAAAGTCTCTCTTGCATCACAATTACTCTCTGGCGTCCACATATGAGAGAAAACATATGACCCTTCACTTTCTGTGACTGGCCAATCTCATTTAACATAGCATTCTCCAAGTCCATCCATTTTCCTACAAATGACATAATTTCTTTTTCTTTATCGCTGAGTAGAATTCTATAATTTTGTAATCCATTCATCTATTGATGAACACCTAGGTTGGTTCCATAAATTGGCTATTGTGAATTATGTTGCTGTAAACATGGTTATGCATGTATTACTATACTATTCTGATTTCAGTTCCTTTGGAAAGATATCCAGGAGTGGTATACTTGGATCATATGGTAGGTCCATTCCATGTTTCCTGAGGAATCACCACACTGATTTCAGTAGGAGCTGTACTAATTTGCAATCCCACCAATGTAGAAGAGTTTCTATTTCCCTAGCTTCTCGCCAGCATTTATTGTCTAATTATAATGGCAGTAATCAGGAAGTCAAACAATTATTTTGTTTTTTAGTTTGAAATAGGTCTTGCCAAATGACTGAGAGTTTAGCTAAGTTGCTGAGGCTGGTATCAAACCTTCAGTCCTCTTGTATCTGCTTCACAAATACTGGGACTACAAGTGTGTGTCACCATGCCTGGCTAGTCCTGTCACATTTTGACCTCCATTCTACTAGAACTCTTTGTTCTTTGAATTGAAGACAATGAGTAATAAACAATGGAGTACTATCTATGAAACACAAAATGCTATTAATTAATGTGGTGTAATAAGCATCACATTTTATAATAATGAGGGAAACATCAAATGTTAAAATGTAATTTTCATGGTTTCAGCCCTGACCTTCAGAGAGCTTAGAAGTCATCTTTCATCCTTACACAAGAAAAAATAAAGAAATTAAAAATCAGTGACTTTGCTTAGATCCATCAGAGAAGCTAGGCTTCAGGGTAAATTGCCACCTTAAATCTGTAGGTATGGGGAAATAGAGAATCACACACTGAGAGTAGCTTACTTGTGAACCTCTAGACTCATGAACTAAGCATGAATAATATTTTTTGACCAATAAATGGAGGCTGAATGAGGAACGGTTTTAGAATGAGAAATTCTTGAAGCCAGAATCTTTGAGGCCCCTCATACCCTCATGGGAATTCATGATTATACATTTAGGAGCCTCACCTGCTTTTCATGGTGAAGAGCTGCAAAACAAGGACCTCCTGTCTCTAGCAGGGGTTGGGGTGATAGCTATAGTGAAATAGGTCCAGAATATCTCCATGGAAAGGACTACCCTGCAGAGGAAAGACTTTTACAGAGACTTTCTTTCTCACATGGGCAGAAGGGAATGTAAACACCACCAGCCTCCTTTAGCCTTCCTGTCTCACTTCAAGGTGCCAAGGTCACATCCCTAGTGACCTACTTCCTTGAACTTCTCCAGAGTTTCCACCATCTCCTAAAGGCACCACCAGTTGCAGACCGATCAAGGAGTCTATAGGGGCCCTTCCAGGTACAAACTTTAACAAATATATATTTTATGAAATGGACATCTTTAAAAGGAGAATGGTCTATGATTCACAATCTAAAATTCCACCTTTGAAAACTAAAAAAACAATAGAAATTTCTATATAAAGCAAAAATAAGAAGATAAATAGAGGGGGAGGGAATGGGGCAAGAATTGGGGAAGGGTTAAACGAGAGATGTGTGCATGTATGCCTTTACCAGCTTGTACCTAACAAAGATGTATGATTACAATTTACCAATTAAAAAAATGAAGATAAATAATAGAAAGCAGATCAGAAATCAGTGAAATTGAAAATGAGTATCATGTAAGAACACCAGCAAAATCAAAGCTGGTACTTTAATAAATATAAAATTAATCATAATTAAAAATCCATCTCTAGTCAAACTAGCCAAAAAAAGCATGATAGAAAAATGCAAGTTCCCAGCAGCAGAAATGAAAGATGGCTCATTACTACAGCTTACATAGACATCAAAATCATCATAAAGAAATATTAACAATTATGGAATTTGATATCTTATATGGTACTATAAACAATTATAGGACCAATTCAATATAGAATTTGATATCTTAGATTGGTCCTATAGACAATTATAGGACCAATCCCTTAAAAGGCACAAGCTTCAAAACTCACACAAGGAAATAGATAATCTGAACAGGCCAATATTTATTAAAGAAATTGAATATGTAACCTTTCCAAGGGGAAAAATCCACCAGCTATATTGTTCTCACTGGGGTATTCACCAAATATTTAAAGATGAAATGATGCTAACACTCTATAATCTCTTTTAGAAAATAGCAGGAGTCAGACAAGGGGGCCCACTCCTGTAATCTTAGTACTTGGGAGGCTGAGGAAGGAAGATCACAGGTTCATGGCCGGTCTCAATAATCTGGGCTCTCTGCAACTTAGTGAGATCCTGTTTCAAACTAAAAAAATAAAAATAAAAATAGGACTGAGTTGTAGCTCAGAAGTAGAATGTTCCTGTGTTCAATCCCCAATATCACATGAAGGAAGGAAGGAAGGAAGAAAGGAAGGAAGGAAGGAAGGAAGGAAGGAAGGAAGGAAGGAGGGAAGTAGCAGAAGAAATGCTTCCTAACTTATTATATGAGGAAATTATTAATTTAGTAACAAAATCAGATAAAAACATTAAAGGAAAAGAACACCATAGGCCAATGCCTTTCTTGAACTAATATTGGCAAATGGAATCTAACAAAGAATAAAAAGAATAATGCACCAAAATCAATGGGAACACATTCCAGATTTTCAGGGTTGGTTCACTATTCAAAATAAGCTGCTGTAATTCACTTTATTTGCACAATATAGACAAAAGAAAATCCCATGCAGAAAAAGCACCTGACTGAAATAGCACTTTTTCATATTTTTTAGCAACTCTCAGAAAATAGGAACAGAAAGGGACTTTGTCAACTCGACAATGAAAATCTACAAAAATTCTAGAGCTAACATCATACATTTGCTCTTTAGCAAAAAGTCTTATCCCTTTAAGACAAAGATGTCCTATTTTACTACACCCTTTTTATATTGTACTGGAGCTACTAGAGAGTGCAATAAATTTTTTAAAAAGGGAATAATGAAAAGCGCATATATTGGAAAGGGTGAACTGCCTGTTTTATAGATGACTTGATTATCTATGCAGAAAATACAAAAATAATCAACAGAAATATACTGGAGTTAATAAGCAATTACAGTAAGTATGCTCCAAAAGGTGTTAACATACAAAATAGAGAGTAGCTTTCTTACATACCAGAATTAGGCAACTGGAATTTGAAAGTAAAAGAAGCATACTATTTACAATAGCACTAAATAATGAAACACTTAAGCATAAATCTTATAAAATATATACAGAAACTATGTATACAGGAAATATATGCAGCAAACTACAAACTGATGAAAGAAATCAGAAGAGACCTATAATTAAATGAAGGGATATTGTGTGTTCGTGATTAGAAGGTTTAATATTGTTAAGAACCAATTCTTGCCTACTGGTCTGTATGTAGATTGAGTACAATCCCAAGTCAAATACCATAAAGCAAATTAATTTTAAACTTTATAGGCAAAACAACAGGTCCCAGATATCCATTACAATATTGAAGAAAAAACAGGTGAAGAAAATTCATATTAACCTACTTTAAGACCCATTGTAAAGCAGTACTAATTAAAGCATGGTGCTGGTGAAAGAATAAATTCATAGAAAAAAAAACAGCTTAGAAACAGGTGCAAACACATATAATAATCTGATCTCTGTCAGAGGAGCAAAAGCAGTGCTGGAAAGAAGGGATCATCTTTCCAACAAATGTTGCTGGAGTGACCACCGGTCCATATTGCAAGAAAAAAAATCTACATATGAGTTTTATCTTTCACAAAAATTGACTCAAAATCAATTATAGACTTGAAGATTAAATGCAAATCTATAAAAAAATTTTTAAAGAAAATCTAGGAGGACTTGTATTTGGCAAGGAGTTTTAATAGAATGCCAAAAGTACAATCCATGGAATTAGAAGTTAAAAAATTCAACTGTACTAAAATTAAAACTTTGGCTCTAAAAAAGGCACTATAATGGAATAAAAATAAATCAAAGAAACAGAAAAATTTGCAACATATATTGAATAAAAGAATTGTGTCTAAAATATACTAGAGCTCTTAAAATTCAACAATAAAAGAAAAAAGAACATCTTAAAACAGGCAGAGATCTGAACACATACCTCACTAGTACAGACTTAAAACTATCAAGCTGGACATAGCGGTACACACCTGTAATCTCAGTACTAGAGATGCTAAGATAGAAGGATGGTAAGTTCAAGGCCAGCCTCAGGAACTTAGTGAGATCCTCATCAACTTAACAGGACTCTGTTTCAAAATAAAAAAGGTCTGGGGGTGTGGCTCAGAGGTAGAATGTCCCTTGGTTCAATCCCTCATACCAATTAATTAATAAATTAATGAAAGATATACACCTATCAGACAAATACAAGAAGATACTCAACATTATTTATCTTTGTTAACTGTATCATTAAACAGCAAGAAGATGCCCCTACAAAACTACTAAAAGGTCTAAAATAACAAATAAACAAACACTGACCCTGCCAGCTGCTGGTCAGGATGCTGAGCAAAAGAAACTGTTTACTCACTGTCAGTGAGAATGGAAAATGACCATTTTGGAAAACAGTTTGTCAGTCTCTTACAAAGCTGACCAGAGTTTTGTCATAGAATCCAGGAAGCATGTTCTAGGCACTTATCCAAATAAGTGTCAAACTTCTGCTGCACAAGAACCTGCACCCAAATGTCTACAGCAGCATTATTCATAATCTCTCCAAATTGTAAGCAATTCAGATGTCCTTTAGTAGGTGAGTGAATTAAAATAAAAACTGTTGTCCATCCAGGAAACCAGTATTGTTCATTACTAAAAAAGAAAGGAACTATCAAGACAAGACAAGATGTATTTCTTAGTATTTAGTATGTAGTATTTAGTATGTATTTCTTAGTGAAAGAAGCCTATATGTTAAAGGCACACAGTGTATGGTTTCAATTATATGACATTTTGGAAAGGCAAAACTATGAAGAAAGAGAGGGGTTCAGTGGATGCCAGGGGTTAGAGGGTAGGGAGACAGGAACAGGCAGAGCACAGAGGGGTTTTAGAGCAGCAACACAACACTCTTGTACATAATACTGTAGTGGTGAGCACATATCATTGTACCCAGAAATTTACAGCACAAAGAGCGTACTTTAACATGCTCAAATTAAAAATAAATAAATTAAGAAGTTGGGAGATTCAAGGGAGAGATGAAGAGAGTGACAGGGAAATTCATTTATAAATGCATGCAACGACCTCAGCAAATCTGGTGAGTGTGCATGTGTGTTGAGGTGCTGACCTCAGAAACCTAAGAAACACTGAGTGACATCTATCCCTCACAGCTGAAGAAACTATAATAAGCACTGCTCTAATTATTCTCAAGAGAGCTCAGGCCAGCAAGTCTGAAACTGCCCTGTCTGTATACTGGGACTGAACTCTGAAATATATGAATGGTGATCAGTGGGAGCCAGGCTTGTCCCTGTTGGAGAGGAACTTACAACAAGCAGAGGAGGCTAGAATGATTCTGTACCAGAAAAAGAATGTTCTGAGTGTGAGTTGGTAAAGGACCATTCCAACTAGGGCTTTGGCCTTAAGTGTTGGGAAAGACAGCATATGCTATATCTCTGTCCATTTGTTCCTTCTGGACAATCTTTCTGTGCAAGTCTCAGAGTCTTCTCCCTAGGGCTGAGTCAAGTTTTGTTTAAGTGATAGGAGTCCAGAAACACTAGCTTTAAAGGCAGGGGACATTCTTTCCAGCCTGCTTGAGATACTCCCCTGGTCTGGTTTGCCCTGGGGACACAGGACAGTTTCCATTCAGCTGTGGGGTGTGCTCTCAGACCAAAAGGCAGCATTTTAATCCCACTCCCTGTGGCGTGTCTGGCCTTGCAGCCTGGATAGAGCTGCTCTAAGCTCACTGTCTGGAGTTCTTAGCAGCTCCGAGGGGTCACAGCTTTTGTGCAGGCCATAATGCCCTCATCCCAGGCCTCCCATCCACCCATCCCGCATGGCAATTGAACAGCTGCCATTGAGTATCAGTGTCAGGAGTGGAAGTATCTGGTTTGAGAGCCAATGACTGCTCTGAGCAAGTCAGCACCTCCTGACATCAAGACTATCAAGTTTCACTGAGTCATAAATTTTATAAATTTGTTTCAACTGTATAATGAACAATCACACTTGATCTAGTAATCAAATACAACAGCCATTTATCAAGCTTTTACTATATTCCTCAAAAATGTGTAGAATACAAGTACATACAGGAAATGGCCTTCAGGGAGCCTAAAACTTGCTGAGAAAATGCAATATTAACTAACATAAGTGTTCGGGAGTATTGGAGCTACAGGGATCGGAAATCCCAATCAGTTGGCCTAAGGAGAGGACTTTAGCATTTCTTTCAGTTGACAACATGAACTCAGGTGCAGAGCCCTCAACTCGTGGCTCTCCCTTTGTCTGGACATGATCTGGCTGGACTTCTCTGTGCTGGCCTCATTCTTAGGTGTGTGGGAGTGGGGAGGAGGGAGAGACCAGGGGGAACACCTCAGCACTGTTAGTACACACATCTGTGCAACACCACTTTCAGAACAAAAGCTATCTCTTTATTTATGTATTTATTCAGAACGAGAGGTATTTTCCCAGAGTGTTCAGAAACTTTGCCTTCCAGTTCACCGTCAGACATTTAATTGGTCTTTCCTTTCTTGCACAATCCCCATCTTGGGAGGACGTCTATGCAGAGTGGCCTGGGCTTGCCACTCTAAGGTCATGTGAACAGAACTATGTGACTGGAATGTTTAGAATGGAAGGAGCCACAGGCAAAAATGCCTAGACTCCATGGCATGTGTGGCACGGGAACAGCCCTAGAGAATGTGACAGCCCATCTCTGAGAATATTGGGACAGCCAGCACTCACAAATCCCTGCTCCTTTGCCTTATTTTACAGTACAAATGTCTCTATCCACATGGACATACTCGGTGTCTAGTCTGATGGAGAAGTCTAAAGTCTTGTCTAGTTTCTGTATCCAAAACCAAGCACAGACTCTTTTCTCATGACATCTGCTCTAGCAAGCTCCTCCTCTCACTGCCAAGCATACCCCACAAAACCCAGCTGGTCATGGTGTAAAGGTCAAGGTGATAGTAGGAAAAAGTCGCTCTTACTTGATACAACAATGTGAGAAACAACACTCTTCGGTCACTGGTCGCCACTAGTTTCCTGACCCAGGTGCAGAGTAGATGCCTCGTTTAGCAAATCTGGCCACATAATTCTGTTGTTTTGGGGATTTCACTGCCCTGTGTGGCTGGTTCTGCCCTGGAAAAGCTGTCCTTGCCCACTGGACCCTGTGTGAGGGATTTGATGCCTCTCCCAATTGCAAGTAAACAGCACAAGTCATGTTGCTGTATCCAGGACTGACAGTGGTACTAAGTTGGGGCTGTCTTAGGGGCCAAGAAAGCCAGAGGTTGGATTTCTTTAAGAACTTCATCCTTTAAATTCTCAGTATTTTCTTCTAGTCAACCAGAGATCTTATCTGCCCTTTCCTTTGAGTCTGGGAATTTCTGTCTCTTAGTAACAAGCTGTTGTTATCTGTCCCCCAGAATTAGACGTATTAGGCTCTACTTTCTTTCAGCTTCTGCTCTGAGGAATTGAAGAAGAAAAAAATACATAAAAAGAACCTGAGATCTGATTGCATCTGAATGGCTCTGTCAGGTGGAGAGGGCATAGTAGACATGCAGGGCAAGGGATCAGAATGGTCTCAGGTCCCATCTACCTGTTCTCCTAACACAGATTCTGACTTGGAATCCACCACAGAGTCTTCCTATCCCCAAAAGCTTGCTGTCAGGTACCCGACCAGGGGCCAGATGTGGCTGCAGGTGGTACAAGAAGAACTCACTCAGAGCTGCCCTCCAGAGGAAAACAAACAGCAAACAACAACTTTATTCACAGCCCCATTCCTTACGTAGGGTTCTGCACAAAATGGTGCATGCCAATGTCAGTGTGACATGAATGTGCATGTTACACTTTCCTTGCATTGCACTTGAATGTTACACTTTGCTTAATCAGTACATATAATTATATGTAATATGCATGGGCAAGATGTACTCACATCTGCTATTATATGGGAGATGTATGCACCCGAGACTGAGCAGAAATTGTATGAGAGCAGCATGCATTTGCAACTGTGCAGGGCAATGCCCTTACTGCCAACCTGTACTCCCTCTGGATTCCCATACTCTACCCACTACAGGTTGGAGGTGTGCAACTTGACCCAGAGAATGTTGCAATGGACCCAAAGGCCACAACAGCAATGAAGGGTGCAACAGATAACTATTATTCCTCCAGCCACATGGGTGAGGATAGTCAATACTCATCTCCAGAAAAAGCCCAGTGAGTTCTACCAGGTTATAAATGGGTCCTCCTATAAGCCCTGAATAGCCTGTATATCCATTTCCATTTCCTCTAAGGCTTACTATACCTGCTGCTGGTGGCTTGGAATGTATACACAACATTCCACATGAAGAAAAAACACATGTTTGACCCTGGGCAGTATAGAGCATATCTAATGCCATACGATTCTGCAAAACCACCTTCTCACCTTCTCCATTTGGGTGTTTCATCCATTAAAAGGGAAAGAGCCCATTGGGATGTATTTAAAGCTTCTACAATATATTGGGCTAAGGCTTGCACTTGTCGCTCTATATCTATAGTACCAGTCCCTGGAACAAATAATGAAATAGTTCTTGGGGCAACCATCCAGCCATGCAATTGGTCACAGACTGGTTTACCTGTTCCATACAAAAAGGTACTATGCTTATAAGCTCTAAACGTTCCCCTGTTAACCAACCCCATCTGTTTTCTACAGCATATCCCAACATGGGGAGGGGCACTATCACAGTCTTGGCACAACAAGTCCTCTATCATGAAGCAGTGTTCATTCCACTCTGGGTGCTGTGGTTTACAGATTTGCAAGGTAGTCCCATTGTCTATAGTAGTGGGGGTGATTTGCCAGGGGAGACCTTCAGCTCTCTCCACGGGTAGTTTGGGGCAAACACAGCAATGGGGGGGGGGTGTTGTGCAGTCTTGCTAAGGTGTGTGCCCAGGAAAGCAGGCTGTTCCCTGCTGTTAACCTGTATCATAGGGCAGGGCAGAAAAAGAGAGCATAATAGGTATATCTTTCCCTTCTGAGAGGATGCAACTGGGCCTTCTGTCCCCAGCCTCCCGGCTCCAGGAGTGCAATCCACTGCTCCTACGAAACATGCAGTTGCCAGGGCCAACATTTTGGGTGTAGGGAGTAAAAGTGTTCTCCTCTTACCTTTGGTCACACCTGGGAGTCTTGCAAACTCCCTATTACTTTCAAAATAGCAGAGTCATTCCTGCTATTACTTTGGAAGTCTTCCAAGTTCCCTACTACCTTCAAAGTGTGCTTCAAATTTCTGCTATTACCTTGGGAGTCTTCCAAGCTTGCTGTCACCTTCAATATGAGGAGCATTACTTCTATTACCTTATCTAAGGGGGCCTGCTCAGGCAAGCTTTCTTATTTAATAGCTTCACTTCCTGGGCATTTGTGCCTGCCACCTCTTTCAATGGGGAGCTAAAGCCTTCAGCTACTCCTTCAGGAGTTCATTAAAACATTCAATCATTATACTACTTGGGGCTGAACTTGTGCTAAAGCATCAACAGCATCATTGTTGAAGGCATTTAAAGGCCTATGCCAATGCCTGGAACATGATATATAGTAGCTCTTTCTAGCAAGCCCCATTTCCACAGGTCCTCCCACATATCCTTACCCCACAATAGGCAACGCCGAAGTATCTAGTCTTGTGCTACCCCTTGGGGCAGCCACAAGGTTAGCCCAGGATAGACTGCCCAGCTGTCTGTACAGACATGCAAAGACCCATGTCTCCTGCATGAGCACTAACCAAAACACTCAGAGCTTGGCCCATTGGCTACAGCATCTGGCACCTAACTCATACCAAAAAGTCTCAGTAGTAGATTGTAAGGCTACAGCCACCATGTAGGTGTCTGCCCATGACTGGAGCCATCCATATACCAGGCTTCTGCATGTTTAAGGGCTTTCACTTCCTTATAGTGGCTTGAGGTGTTCCTCACTTCCATGGGTTCTGATGGGGCTCTTGCTCAGAACTGTACTGGCCTCAGCAAAGTATATAGCTGCTCAGACAAAGGACTACTAGAAAACCATGCTTGTTGCTATAAGTATACACCCCACTTTGTCAGAGTGGGAGTTTAGGCTATCCTTGTCCTGAGTCCAGAACCTCCACCAAACTTCAATAGGGTAGGTGATCTGCACCATTACTAACTCAGTACTTGTAATAGGTTCACAAGAGGAGAGGGCAGCATATACTGCCACTAACTATTTCTCAGTCAGAGAGTAGTGTGCCTGTGCTCTTTTCTATAAGAGGGACCAAAATTCAAT
Organism: Graphiurus murinus; assembly: GCA_004027655.1. Lineage (NCBI taxonomy): Eukaryota > Metazoa > Chordata > Mammalia > Rodentia > Gliridae > Graphiurus > Graphiurus murinus. The sequence continues at coordinate 23,275 of PVLC010021969.1, forward strand.
TGGGCTATTCCTAGCACCTTGCTTCCTACCATAACCCTAAAAGACCTAGATACATCTGTAATTGTTGGACCATTTCCAGTTTATCACTGCTTTGTATGTGCCCTGTCTTACCTGACCAGACAACCTTCAATAATTTGGCAGAATACTCAGTTTCCTGGTTCTTGTCTTCATTGACAGCCACCTCCTTTCCTGGAGAGCAGCTCAGAGGCTGCATGTAGTGGCTTCTAATTCTGCAAGAGAATCAGAAGTTAGCATAGCTTTATCAATACAATAGTACAACCATATAGCCTCAGGCCAAGGAGGAGGCTAAGTCTTGTGCCACTAGGCAGTGATACAAAGGAGGACTATGCAAATATCCCTGGAGTAATATCAAAAAGGTCCATTGGTGCCCTTCCCAGATAAAAGCAAATTTTTCTTGCCATTCGGGGGTAATGTCTATGGAGAAAAAAGCAGTTGCCAAGTCTACAACATAATGGAACTGTCCCAATTCATGTGACAGGTAATTCCTCAGTTCTGAGATGTTGGGTACCACTGCATGCAAAGGTGGTGTCACTTTTTTTGTTTGTTTTTAATTTCCAAGAGTGTAGCTATGCACCAGGAGCCATCAGGTTTTTGCACTTGAATGGGCTAAGAGTCAGGCAAATTACATTTGCCTCTTCTAGCCTTAGTATCATTTGTCCAATTTCTTCATGACTCCCTAGTAACTTGTACTGCCATACATTCACAATCCTTGTGGTTTGGGGGAGTTGTAAAGGAGCAAGATGAGGATGTTGTTTACCACATTCACTGTAGCTAGAATTCTTTCATAGTTGTCTGTATAGTCAATCCCTGTAACATGTCCATCTCCAGCACATACTCAGCTATGGCGGATATATACATGCCATTACTGCTTAGGAGGCAAATGTCTGGTTCCCCAAATCACCAGGGTATGTCAAACTCTCATCTGGTGCTGGGATGTGTTGCACATTGTGGAGTAACCAGCACATAGTCAATTTCACATGTGGTCTCAGGTCAACCAGTTCTCCTGCTAACCAGGTATGAAGCAGAGTCTCTAGTCTATCTGCCCACTGTTTGCTGCCACAGGGATGCATACCATCGACTAGTGTCCTGACTTATCCCTCTCTGCCAAGAAGATCCCATTGCAATTAAACTTGCACAGGCTGGGGCTGCCACACCTCTCTCTCTCCTGCTCCTCCCAGCCCCAGACCCAGCTGGCTTCCTTGTCCCCAGAGACAGCATCTCCATTCCTTCAGCCTGGGCATTCTGCCTGGTTCTCAGAGCTGCCGATGCAAGCTGGAACATGCAGCTTTAGTACTTTTAAAGCCTTCTGGACTTCTGGCTGGAGATGGATATACCTAGTCCCATTCCAATTGGGGATGTATATCATCCCAATCTTCTGGCAGGGTCCATGCCACAAGATACCAGGAACCACAGGGGGGTCAGGGGCCATATCTTCCTTACTCCATGTTGTTTCTCCTAGGGATGCTCCTCTGGAAGGGTATGGCGGCACTCACTGCATCCTGCCAACTACATCAGTTGTCAGAGATCTGGCCAGGGGCCAGCTGTGATTGCAGGTGGTGAGCTCCTCAGCAGGAAGAATGCACATGGAGCTGCCATCTGAAGGAGAATGAACAGCAGGCAGCAATGCTATTCATAGACCTGTTCCGCATATAGAGCTCTACACAAAATGGCTCATGCCCACATGAGCATGACATGCACATGCATGTTAAATGTTGCTTAGTCATTGCACATGTGAGTTACACTTTTCATAGTCATTGCTCATAATTATATGCAATGTGTATGCATGAGATGTGTAACCACAACTCTGTAAGAATCAAGCATACCCATAACTCTGCAGAATATGCTGTGTCTGCAGCTGTGTGGGGTCATGCTGTCACTGCCAGCCTGTAGTCCCTGTGGGTCCCCACATATATCTGCCTTTCTGTATTCATTTTAATTACATTTGGGGGGCCTAGAGGAAGTACAAGCCAGAGGTGAAGACATGAGCTCGTGCAGTGGCAGATGTACACACATCTCACACAGTGTCAAATGTGTATCTAGTTATGTAAGCATGACTAGCAAAGTGTAACATGCATGCCCAGAATCCTACATAAGGGACAAGTCTGTGGATAAAACTTCTGTTTGTTTGCTGGATGACAACTCTCTCTATGTTCTTCTTGCTGGGGTTTCACCACTGCTGAAACTTCACCTGCAACCACGGCTGATCCCTAACTGGGCTTTTGGCACTTGACATAGTCGGCAGGATGCAATGAATGGCCTCAGCAAGTTCCATTGCAGCAGGCCCAGCTAGGCCATGCAGGCCTCAGTGGTGGCACAGGGAGAGTCAGAATACTGGTGCGCATCACATACTGTGAACCACCCCACTGGTGGCAGCCAGTGGATGACTAGACTAGAGACTCAGCAAGGGTACCCACTTGACAGGGGAACAGGCTGACCTGAAACTACATGTGAAATTGACTATTGACTGGTCCCCACACAGTGCGCAACATATTCTGGCACTAGTTGTTGATGGTTTGACATGCCCCAGTGACTTTGGGAATTAGACAACTGCCTCCTAATCAGTATGACATGTATATAACCCTGATAGCTGAGTATATCCCGGGAGTGGACATGCTTCGAGGAGTGACTCTGCAGATAATTATTGGAGAATTCAAGCTATGGGTGTGTGTGGTAAAGACTATTACTAGAGAACATCTTCATCATGCTCCTTACAAACCCCCAAAGCCATGAGGATTGTGAATGTATGGCAGTACAAGTTACTGGGGGAGGGGAGAGATGAGGAAATTGGATAAACAATACTAAAGTATAATTTGTCCAATGCATAGTCCATTCAACTTTCCTATGTGGCCAGGGTGAAAACCTAATGGTTCCTGGTGCATAACAGTGGACTCTCATGAGCTAAATAAGATGGACATTCAGTGGTACCCTACATCTCAGAGTTGATAGACTGCCTTTCTCATTAACTAGGATAGTTCCATTATGTTGTAGACTTGGTAAATGCCTTTTTCTCCATTGACATTACTCTGGAAAGCCAAGAACAGTTTGTTTTTACTTGGGAAGGACACCAATAGACTTCTTTGGTATTTCCCTAGGGATATCTGCATAGTCCCAGTTTGTGTCTTGGTCTGGTGGCATAGGATTTGGCCTCTTGGCAGAAGCCTGAGGCTGTATGGTTGTACCACTATATTGATGATGTTATGCTAAACTCTGATTCTCTTATAGAGTTATAAGCAGTGGAATGCAGTTTCTGAGTCACTCTCTGGGAATGGGGGTGGTTTGTCAACAAAGACAAAGTCCAAAGAACTAGGCATTCTGTCAAATTCCTGGGAATTGTCTGGTCAGGGAGGACAAAGGTGACACCTGAAGTGCTAATAAACAAGATACAAGCCTATCTTTGACTGTAAATGGTCAAATAGTTACAGATGCATCTGGGTAGGAATATCATGATTGGGTTTTCATCACAGTTATAAAAAGTAGAAGAGACATATGCTGTTATCTTGTGAACCCATTGCAAGTACTGGGTCAGTGATGGTGCAGACCACCATCCCTACTGAAGACTGGCTGAGGTCCTGGACTCAGAATACCCAGACGGGGAACTCCCAGTGGGCAACACAAGACTGATTGATTAGACGCTACCCATTTTAGGACAAGGGTATGTGGCAAGACTTACTATACATCATATTCTGGGGTATAGGCCTTGACAGGCCCCCAGTATTGGTGATGCCAAAGCTTTAGCAAGAGTTCAGGTTCTCTGACTAACCCTGGAGTCCTTCTCAGTATGACCACGGTTACATAAGAAGCTAGTACATATAGGCACCTTGGAGCAGGCCAGCTGCTGCCTCAGTTTCCTCATTCTGCAGTCCGCACTGGAAGCTTAAACAGAAAAGACAGACAGACACACACACCTTGCAAGGGGAACAAATGTTCAACTTTATTGAGCAACCTTTGTGACATAAATACTGAGGGCCAACCTTGAGTACCCCCATAGACCCCAAAACCCAGATGACGCAGCATCA
>PVLC010021970.1:0-27344 GCA_004027655.1 Graphiurus murinus
GGAGTGCCTCACTAGGTAGCTGAGGCTGGCCATGAACTTGGATCCTCCAGTCTCAACCTCCCAAATGCTGGGATTACAAGCATGTGCCACCACATCAGGCTTAAAGGAATTTTTGAAAATTTATTTGTATGTTCTTTTTACAAATTGTCCAATTTTGCAATTGACTTGGGAGTTCGAATTCTCTTTTAGTACAGGGCATTGAACTTTGGGGTATTCTACCTCCGAGTTATACCACCAGCCCTTTATATATTTTGTTTATTTTTGAAACAGGGTCCCTCTAGGTTGCTGAGTCTCACTACATTGCTGAGACTGTCATCATACTTGGGATCCTCCTGTCCCAGCCTCCCAGGTACTGGGATTACAGGTGTGGGCCACCATGCCTGGTAGAAGTTTAAATTCTTACTCAATCTTTGGTCATTGTTTTGAAACTTTTTAAAAATGAAAAGAACTCAACCTTTCTTTTTAGATTTGAAAATTAGTTTTTGAAGCACAGCAATTTCTCAGGGATCCAAATCATAAACATTATCAGCAAAACCAGGTGTGGTGAGGCCTGCTTATAATATCCCACTACTTGAGAGGCTGAGATGGGAGGATATCAACTTCTCCACCAGTCTCAACAACTTAGGCCCTCTGCAACCTAGTATAAAACTTTTTCCAAATAAAATTGGACTAGGAGTATAGCTCAACAGATACTATATATGCCTCTGGGTCCAATACCTAGTACCACAAATAAATAAATAAATGAGTAAGTAAATGTTAACAGCAATGGTCTTGTTTTAAGAAAATATGATCTATGGAAATTTACATCTGGATCTATTAAGAAAACTGGAGACTAATTTTTCCAGTCTATTAAGAATAAGCTGGGTGTGATGGTGCAAGCCTATAATTCCAGTACTTGGGAGGCTGAGACAGGAGGATCACAGGTTTTAAGACAGCCTCAGCAAGTAGCTAGACTCTGAGCAGCCCAGCAAGACCGTTTCAAAAACAAAATAAAATAAGGGCTGGAGGTATAGCTCGGAGATAAATAGCCTCTGGGTTCCATCCCCAGTACCATCAAAAAACAAACAAACAAAAACTACAAGCCTGGTGTAGTGGTGCATGCCTGTAATCCCAGCCACTTGGGAAGCAGAGACAGGAGAATGATAGGTTGGAGGCCAGCCTCAGCAATTTAGCAAGACCCTGTTTCCAAAAGAATGAACTGCAGTTTCTTTTTTGCGGGCCTGGGGATTGAACTAAGGGGCATTCTACCTCCGAGCTGCACCCCCAGCCCTATTTTTTATTCTTTATTTTGAAACCGAGTCTCACTACGTTTCGGAGTGCCTCACTAGGTAGCTGAGGCTGGCCACGAACCCGGATCCTCCGGTCTCAGCCTCCCGAATGCTGGGATTACAAGCGTGCGCCACCATGCCCGGCTGCAGTTTCTAAACATAATACAATCCCCATACTAACTTTCTCAAAACATTTATTATAAGTGGCGAGGTACACCTAGTTTAGAATTCCCCAGTATGGAAATTTTTTTAACCACAAATCTATCGTAAATTGTTCAAAGGCAGTAAATATTATTACTAAAGTAATTTATTCATTACTTCAGAATTAACTATTTAAATCTTTGTACCAAAGGAAAGTTGCATTCCTAAAAATGTATGATTTGGAGATATATATCAAGACATTAGCACAAAAATTAGTACTGTTAAAATTCATAAAAACTAATGTTAGTTTTTGTTGTTTTTGTTTTATATTTTAGAAGTCGAACTGAACCAGTGATGGGAACTACAAAAGCAGTATGTAAAAACACAATCTCACACTTTTTTCTACACATTGCTTTTACCGTTATAAAAATGTTGCAGTGAAGTAAATCATTTAGACCTTAAAGTCCAACTGATCACAGTACAGATTGTAAATAAAATGTATTTTGGTGCCAGTTCAGTTGAATATGGATATATTTATGCATAATTTGCACACTTACTCTGTAGAAATGGGTGATTTGTGCCCATAACACTGTTTCATACTAAATATGATAGCATTCTCCCTGTATGACACTGTGTTGTACAGTAATGTATGATCCTTTTTAGATCGTGTAGGTTTTATACTAATGAACATGATAAACATGTTCTACATCTGTCTGTCTATAGTTAGTATTTTGTATGTATGTACAGGCTGTTGTGTGCTTTTTTGTTTCTTGCAATAAAAAAAATGTTTGGAGTTGTATATTTTGCCATTTTCACGTTGTATCACTTAGTTTTTGTTAGTTTTTTTTTTTTTTTTCCTCCCCTGCCTGATTGGTGGCTTTCAAACTGCATTAGCAACATGCAAGGCCTACATCAAAGTTTATGCTTTCTCCAGGTTCAAAAACATCATAGACAAAAGAGTTTCCCAGAGACCATTGATGCAGCTTTATTCTTGCTTGATTTGGCAATTTTGAGCAACTATCATTTGTTTATAACTGTACCTTAAAGTGAAAACTGAATCCCCCATGAGTACATAAGTGTCTCAATGATTTTATATAGTTGAATATATTTTAAAAATTTAATACAATATCTTGCACTTCTGTCTAGTCTGTTCAAATTGAAATATTTCCTTTTCTCATAAAGTACTAAAATGCTGCATTAATTGTAGCCTATTGAAACCTGTAGCTTATCAAAGGACAACTCCCTTACCAGGGTAACATGTTAATTTTTATAATCATAGCTGAACCTTACATGTGACACTGTTTTGACTTTGAGCTCATAAGTAAGAGGCAGCAGCATTCCTAAATTGTGGGGTGAAACATCTGTTTCAGAACACAGGTCTGTCTTAATTGGGTTCTGTAAGCTTAATGGTTCTCTAAACATTTTACTGCTCAGGCTTGATATTGTACCCAGTGCAAGATGTCTGCTCTCTTCATTTAGAATTCAAGAGTATTGCTTGCTATTTTATTTTATACTTTTTAAATACTATTGACCTTTATGTATGAGGCATTTCACTAACCTTGGATCATTGGATCTTAAACATGATAATATAGAATATCTGAACTTTGGACTTGTTCTCTAAAGTATATGGCCTTTAGTTCTCATGGAACTAAATATAGTGATTCAAAGATCAAAAATCTTAGTGTTTGGGTTTTTTTTTATTTTTCTCTTTGGATATATGAGTTTTTTAAAAAGCATAATGCTGTAAAAACTGTCCAAGTATCTGTTTTGCTGGTGATTGGTTTTAAGACTGATTTTTATGTATCCAAATGCTAGCACAAATTAGATTGACTCTCCTGGTGACTGTAGTAGTAAATGTAACACACTTTGTATAAAGTACATTTTTATATAGTATTTAAACTAATTCAGATGAAGTTTTATTTCTTGAAAACAGTTATTTCCTTTTTGTTTATTAGCATGTGTATAAACACAAATCACATGTTCATAAATAAAGTTAACATTCTTTTAGCCTTGTGTGTTCCCTGGCATGTCTGTATTACATTTATAAGAAGCAGTTTATTCTAAGTTTACTTAGGTTTCTTTTCCTTTCTTTTTTCTTTTTTCTTTTTTTTTTTTCTCAATACTTTAAAAGTGGCTTTAATTTTTAGCTAGAATTACCTGAAATGGAGACATTTAGAAAACCTATCCCCATCCTTTGTTTGCCTGGGGTATATTTGCTTCCATTTAGGATGAGAGAGTATATTCGTCAAGCATAACTAGTGCTCATCTTAGGAGACATAGGAGTCATGTGGATTATATACATTCACAAAAGCAGTGTTAATAAGGCAGAGGACCAAATTTTTTTATTTTGATTAGTAGAATTAAATATAAGTGTATTTTTGATATTTTAAGTCAACTCTAATCAAAGATGGCTGTTGTCATATTCTCCAGCCTTGTTTTATTTAACCATCCTTTTACATTGGTCCTCCAAAGCTGGATATTATAGCTAACTAAACATCAGAATTACATTTTTAGAATCTTCATCTCAGTCAAATGTAACTGGCATAAAAGATTTCAGGTACTTGCTCCCAAAAATAAGACTCCCTAGTTAGATGTAGGGAACTGGGTTAATTTTAATGATGTCTGCAAGGTGCATATATCAGTTTTATGAGGACTTTTTTTTAATGTGATAGATTTTTCTTAACATTAGCATCTTCTTTGGTATCTTACCAAGAAGTTACTTTTTATTGACATTTTTGTATGTATAAATTCCTGATCATTTTTAAACCATTCTTTTTCAACATTTTTTACTCATTTCTTAACATGTTGCTATAGAAAACAAAATTGGATGCCTTTTAAATTTGTGGTAAATTTGACTTTGTGGATTATAAGGTATTAAGGTGGTATAGAGATTATTTGGTGGGAAAACATGAGATGGAATTACATTTGTGAAACCACTTTCAACTTATATGACAGTGGCAGAAGCTAAAAAGAAAGGAAGAGGAACCCAGCATAAAAGCCAAATGTTATGCTTAAGAGTGGGAAGATTTTTTAAAATGTTAGTTTTTCGGTTTCAGTGGTAAGAAAATATAATGGATTGCTTTGTTTCTAAGGAAACCGTCAGTATTCCTATTTAGATAGTAACGGACTATTCGTTTCATTGTTTAGAAACATGGTATAGATGATTGGGTTGACAGCAATTCAGTCCTTATTACTTAAATTCTAATTAATTCCTGGTTGATGTAAAATGCAATCCTTTTTAAAAAAATAGACTGAGGAGATCAATTTTTCTGGATAAAAACAAGATATTTATATATTACTTCATTTCTGTTTTCTACTTACCCTTGAGATGGGAAAACTACTTCAGAGCTATGCAAGAATTCTCAAGAACCCATTAGGAAATAAGGGATTAGTACATTTTAGATTCTACAGTTCTTCAGTGTGGAGCAAAGAACCTTTTGTCTAAATAAACATCCCAGTAATCATATCCATCAACTAACTTTTAAGACCCTAAGATATTTGTAAGATGTATCTTAAATTTAGCCAACTTTTTTTTTTTTTTTTTTGGTATTGGGGATGGAGCCCAGGGGCATTCTACCCCCTAGCTATACCCCCAGCCCTATTTTTTATTCTTTATTTTGAAACAGGGTCTCACTAAGTTGCAGAATGCCTCACTAGGTAGCTGAGGCTGGCAGCAAACCTGAATCCTCTGGTCTCAGGTACTGGATTACAAGCGTGCACCATCACGCCCAGCTCCAACTTTTTTTTTTTTTTTTTTTTTTAATTTACATTTATGGAATCTTCTATGGCAAGCCTTGGCTAAGAACTTCATATTGAAACAGGTTACGTTTCTATTTGGGGGTCTTAATTAATGTTGCTTTTATTTTAATGCTTATAAAAATATCCAGTGAAGACTTTCCTTGATCCAGACATCTTGTTACATCCTCTCTATTTTAGACAAGAGTTCTGACCAATGATAGTTTAGAAGCTTATAACATTTGAATAAGCAATCCACTTATTAAGTGTAGGAAGCTATAGGGAAGTTATTTCTTCAAAGTTATTTGCTAAAGATATGCATGTGTGTGCAGTACACACAGATATACTCCTTTTTTCAAACAAATAGTCTTAGGGAATCAAAAGGTAATTTAAAAATTTTTTAAAGCCCTCATATCCTTCACATATATTTTCTTTTTTCCAAATATTAGAATCCACCTCTGTTTACCCATTTCCCTGGGTGCCCTTGTTTCTTTTTCTTTTTTTTTTTTTTCCCCCTCCCTCCATTGGCTTAACATCTTTACCCTGAATTCCAGCTGTGGATTCTTTGGCAAAAAGCTATTGTTACTTTTTCTGTGGGAGAATAAACAAACTTATTCAGACTGAGCAGTACATGCTCAAAAAAGAAAAAAGTAGCAATTATGTGGGAGCTGTTATTTATTAAAGCAATTATCTGAGCCATTAAAGAGCTACTTGTTTTTACAATGTGTAATGGCATAGGGGAAAATTAGATTTCTTATTCTCTCTTCTAGTGTACATTGTCTTGAGCATTATCAAATTTAGAGACCATTGAGAGACCTGGGACTTACTATTTAGTCACCATTCTGAATAGATTTCCTGTGTGATATTTCTTTACCCTGTTTTTAAATTGTAATTAAGTCTCCCTCAACTGTTTTATTACTGGGTGTGAAATGTGTAGAGAAAAATGAAGTAGGTTTAGTTACACTTTCAGGAATAAGACAAAGTAGCATTCTTTAGAAAATACCCAATATTTAAACATTAAATGACATTAGGGGCTAAATGATCACTTTCAGATGTTTTCAGTGTGAAACTTGAATGTATGTTTAATTTTTTGTGAACAGATTGATGACTCTTCTGCATCTATTACTCTGGCCCAGCTTACAAAGGTATATATAAATATATTCTTGAAAATATAAGTTTTTCTATCATCATATTCTTTTATGTGGAACAATTTTTTAAAAATGGGTTGGGGAGGATTATTTTGTGAAAGCATTGTACACATTACTATCCTATAAAGAGTAGTAGCTGTTTTGAGAAGATAGGGGAGTACTTGTCAGCCTCAGCATAATGTTGGAGTATTGTTCATCTTCAAGACAGAAGAAACACATGAAGCTACATTTAATCATTTTTCCCCTCATACATATTAATTATACATTGGAAACTAACAATAGTTCTGGAGGAATCCCCTGGTTTTGGCTGTAAGTTATGTGGACTTTCTTGAAGCAGCCAAAACAGAAGATTTCCTTACATGGACAATTGCATATTTCTTGAATATTTGAATTGAACCCATGAAGGTCAATATTTAAAATTTTATACAGTTGCTGCTTCATACTATAGGGTTGTAGTCTGTTTGCATTAGAGAAAGTTTTAAACAACCTAATTTGTTTGAACACAGACTACTATATGAATTGTGTAAGTGTACAAAGCTGTTGGCAGAAATATACCAATTTGTATGTTTGGCAGAGGGTCAGATTGTTACCTCCTGAAATCATTGTAAATGCCATGTTTAACATAAGATTGCTTTATTTTTTTACTTTTTTATTTTTTTGCTCAACAATGTGGGTTTTTTTTGTTGTTTGGGAAAGCAATAGTGATGTATTACTTTTTAAAACAATACATTTAGCTTGCAAATTGTGCCTTTAAAAAAATGAGTAGGTAGACTTGAGGGCCAAGAAGAAAGTTGTCCACTTTTCCAAAAATTCTTTTTTCCCCCTGCTATCCGAAATGTGAAACAAAATTGAGCAACTATAATAAAGATAGGTTTTCCATTAGTGCTTGTCCCTGTTCTTACCCTTGGCTTTGTTATAGGTTATGTCCTTTTTCCTTAGAATGTATCCCCCTAAAAAACTCAAGTAACAATTAATTGCTCTTTAAGCTCCTGTCCTAGGGAAACTAAACATTAAAATCGATTATTCTAAAACAAAGTGGACTAAAACCATCTTATAATTTTCTAATGTGAAATGACTTAGCATAGCATTAACATCTTTAGCAGCTTTTATAGTATTCTGTTTTTATTCTTGTGTACCATAAGGACCATATTTGAGTTTTGGTCTATTCCTACTATTGTTTCTTTGCTGGGGAGGTTTAGGGGATTCTTTTTCTTTCTTTTTTAATCTACTTGTAAAATAATGCTTGGGTTCAAACAAATTAGTTGTTAAACATTTGTAATCCAGTTTTCTGTAAATGTTGCTGTTTTAAGCTCTGTTAATGTTAAGCATTCTTTGTATATAAACTTACAATAAAATGTTAAAACTGGTTGCTTGTTTTGTGGATGAATGTAAAGATAAAACCCAATGAATGACTGAGATGAATGCTAGATGCTTGAAGGTCAAAGTTACGAGAAATCACTCCCTTAGACCCTGCTTATATCTAGTTTATAAATACTTTAAAGATGAAGTTTACACAAATCTATCTGGAGAGTTAATTTGAAATTATGAGTGCTTAATGCAAATCCTTCATCCTTAATTTGAAACTGACACCACTCCCTAAAAAGCCTTCTGACTTCTGATTGCTGCATAATATGTGTGGTCATCTCCCCGACCCATATTTCCAAGTTGTAAGTGTAAATTATAATCTTAACACTGTGACACTTGAACTATTTTTGAGATTTAAAACCATCAAGTGTTTCTCTTCTTAGTCTTAAACTCTTAGAGCAATAGTATGCAAATCTTAATGTAAGGTACAAACAGGGTCTAAGGTTTGAGTGCCCCCAGACTTTCTTCAGCTTCCCAGACACCCAGACATCATAAAATGACCTAAAGAATTCCCAGTGCCTCTTTCAGGTTTTAAGTTTAAGTAGCTGTTTTTATGCAGGTTTAGATACTGCTCTTTACAGGATGAGTGGTGTTGTCTTTGGCTGTGTGGTCTTAAATGTGTTTCTAATGTGCGTGTCAAATAATTGCCTGTTAAACAGACTGCCAATCTGGCTGAAGCCAATGCTTCTGAAGAAGATAAAATAAAAGCAATGATGTCACAATCTGGCCATGAATACGATCCAATCAAGTAAGTTCATAAATATTTTACACTAATAGGAACTTTTGGGGTGGATTTTTCCCCCCAATCAAAGCATTTTTTTTTAATAAGACCTTGTGTACATGTAAATTTTTTCCCCTTTTCAGTTACATGAAGAAACCTCTAGGTCCACCACCTCCGTCTTATACCTGTTTCCGTTGTGGCAAACCTGGCCATTATATTAAGAACTGCCCAACAAATGGGGTAAGTCCAAAGTAGGAACTATGGTATATCCTGTTTTTCTTAGAAGTATTGCTTATCTTGGTAAAATTGCTTTCTCTATTAAAATGGCAAATGTGCCCAACCTCTGGAACCAGATTTGCCAGGCTTCACATTGTAATTCTGCCACCTAATAGGCGAGTGAGCTTAGGCAAGTTATTTGATCTCTCCAAGCCTATTTTTTCTTCTCTGAAATGGAGATAATAATAGTACTTGGCTCACATGGCAGTTGTGAGGATTAAATAAGATCACATATGTGAAGCATTACAAATAAGTGGTAAAGCATTGCATAATGTTTAATATTATCAAAGGTGACTACTTTTTCTCTTCCTCTCCTTCCCTTTTTCTCTCCATATAGGATAAGAACTTTGAATCTGGTCCTAGGATTAAAAAGAGCACTGGAATTCCCAGAAGTTTTATGATGGAAGTGAAAGATCCTAACATGAAAGGTGCAATGCTTACCAACACTGGGAAATATGCAATACCAACTATAGATGCGTAAGTATACAAATTAGGTATGACCTGTGGAGACCACAGTCAGTCCCAGGGTGTAGTGTTTTAATCTTGGGCTTTTACTTGATTACTTGGATTCTTTGGGAACTTTGTATACCAAGATCATTAGTCTCTCCACATGTTGCATTTCTGTGTTAAGATTGCAAGGCTGCAGTCTGCTCCATTTAAAGCAAATTTCAAATGGATTTGGGGATTTTTGTCATCAGTGAGTGCCACTTCCCTTGTAGTCTTCTAATTTTTTCTTTTTCTGTCATTCCCTGCTTTTCTTCCTCATTCGCATACATGCTCCCACATTATCTTACTATATGCTATTTGCATTGTTAAGTGAACAAAACAGATAAAATCATTTTGAGAACTAAGCATGAGAATAAAAGTTCTGCAAGATAGATAAATTCAAGTGCTGGGCATAAATGAAATACTGAGGAATTTCACATTTGGATATAGCATATAGTCAAGACTCTAAGGTTTATTTTAAAAATCGTTAGTTTAGAATAGCTGTAGCTTTATAAAACCCCTTTGCTTATTTTTAATGTGCTTTCAGGTTTTATGAGCCAAATTTTAATGAAAGGAATGGATATAAAAATCTATGACAGGATTCAACTAGATAACTTCCCATTTTATCTACTCTTACTGATTATTTTATGTTAAATTACCTTTTTGATTACCTTTAGCAGTGTGAACTTCGGTAACATACAATGCCTAATTAAGGGTGAACAAAATGATTCTAGGTTATTTGCCCCAACCCCCCAGCTTTTGGTTTAGAGGCTATAAGATAAGATCCTGATAAGTTAAGAGAGCTTTGAGAAACATCAGTTTATAGAATAGATTCTCAGTGACAAAAGAAAAATAAAACACATGTAAGACCACCACTTTTCTCAGCTTCATGCTATAAATATTGAAGTGTAGTGTAGTGAGCAGGTGGGGTTGAATGAGAATGGTTATGCTATAGAATGATATTAAAAAGATTTAGCATTTTTGAATATGTATTTTAGTATGAATAGTGTTTTAGTTCACAGATAGGAATAGTTTTCCTAAACTCCCAACCCTACTCACTTCCTCAACTTCACCCCATCTATTTTTTATCAGTCACCATCCTGTGTTGTTGTTCATCTTAGAGCAGTCTGTTGTTATGCTGTTTCTAATTCAGAGACATTTCATAGATGCTTCCAAATAGCATTAGGTTGAAATTGGTGATTTAAGAGCAGACCGCTTTATCTATATTATGTAAAAGTTCTTAAAGAATAGAAATTTGTGTTGTAAAAGTTAACATCACCTGTGCACCATAACTAATAGTTAATTTCATTGCTTTTGAGTACTAAAATATAAAGGCCCATTTGTGTCAAACACACAGCAAAAAGTGGGGAACTAAGGGAGCCCAGATATTTTAAATGAAACTTCACCCTCTCCACTAACACCACTGATAAGCAACTCAGACTCTTCTTCTGTTTCTTTTTCTATCCTCTGTTCTCCTCTTTTTTTTTTTTTTTTTTTTTTTTTTTTTTTTTTTTTTTTTTTTTTTTTTTTTTTTTTTTTTTTTTTTTTTTTTTTTTTTTTTTCTTTTCTTTTCTCTCTTTTGGGCAGTGGGAGACTCCTCTTTCACAAATTGGGAACAATGGGGCATAAGCAAATTGATACTTATTTCTGGAATCGTGGTGATGTCTATGGAGCAACTGCAACACAAATAACACACCTAAGGTACCCTACTCCGTACAGCTGAGATTCTTTGATATTCAGCATTGAAATAAACACACTCTGTTCCTAAATGAAATGAAATAGAAAAGATTTCTCTAGGAATTCCTATGTTTTACATACTTGGCTGATTGCAGAAAAGATGGGGGTGTGGAAGCAGTGGTGACAAGTCTGAGAATAGCTTTTTTTGTTTTTTAATATATTTAATGCCCCAACATTTCTACAGAATGCATTTCTATAAAACTAGACCCAGAATGTTTGGCAAGGTGTTACTTCATATTTTCGTAACACATGTTCTGATCATTTAAATCATATTTCTTAATTGACTATAAGCAACCTTATACTAATTATAGGTAGATTGTTGGTTTTGAAGTTTCATTCTGACAGTTAAATGTGTGGTAGTGATAATGTTCCTTGAACTATCTCCCTTTAATTGTATAATGTCAGTTCTAATTTTAATTTCCCATCTTGCAGCATTCACTCTAATACCTTCACAAGTTATGGAGACTTTTGGAATATGGAGGGGGAAATTTCTGTCATTTAAGAAACATGGTAGAGTAGGGGAAATTTGTTATTAACATATTCTGTAAGTTCGGATTCTATCTCTGCCATGTAAATAGAACTTTTGACACTGAACATTTTGCTTTACCTCGCTGGCCCTCAGTTCTTAAGAGTCCAGGATTATAAGATCCTTTTAGCTGCTTTTATAGCATTTATTACATTTGGTTAGAGTTTTGAGTTTTTTGTGTAGGATGAGGATGTGCATAACTATTTCCTTATTTTGGAAGATATGCTTGTCTAAACTAATTGGCATTGTACTGAATATATGTTCCCATTATGTTATAATAGAACATAGAGCATGAATGCTTTGCCTTCTTACCAATGTTAAAACACTTAAACCTTTTTTTACAGAGAAGCATATGCAATTGGGAAGAAAGAAAAGCCACCCTTCTTACCAGAGGAACCATCTTCTTCATCAGAAGAAGATGATCCTATCCCAGACGAATTGTTGTGTCTCATCTGCAAAGATATTATGACTGATGCTGTTGTCATTCCCTGCTGTGGAAACAGTTATTGTGATGAATGTAAGATATGCTGAGCCCTTGAAGACATCTAGTTTAGAATACTTGTATTTGCCTAGAAAGTTTCCTAACCAACATTGTATATTTAAATAATAAAATATGAAATATTGATAAGTGTTGAACAATAAGCATTTAATAGTGAGGAGTCTGGTGTTTTTTGTTTTTAAACACTGACCTCTTCGCCCTTTTAAATATTTGGTACTAGAGATTGAACTCAAAGGCATTCTACCTCCAAGCTATACCCTAGCCTGATTTTATTTCTTATTTGGAAACAGGGTCTAAGTTGCTAAGAACCTCACTAATTTGCCAAGACTGGCTTTGAACCTGGGATCCTCCTGTCTTGGCCTCCCAAGTACTGGGATTATAAGCATGCACGACCATGCCTGACTATATTTTTTTATTTATTCTTTTTTGTTATTGGGGATTGAACCCAAGGCCATCCTTCCTCCAAGCTACACCCCCAACCCTTTTTATTTTTTTATTTTGAAATAGTCTTCCTTAGTTGTATAGAGTCTTGCTAAGTTGCTGAGGTTGGCCTTGAACTTGTGATCCTCCTGTTTCAACCTCCCAAGTACTGGGATTACAGGCATGTGCCAACATGCCTGCTCTGAGGATTCTGTAAATGTAGAATTTTTGTTACATGTTTTATATGGTGTATAGAATTTTAAAAACTTGTTGGGCCTTAGGTGATTCTGAATGTATTTTTAAATAGTGCCTAACTAAACGCTTTTTCTGGATTATAAATAATAACTTAATTAAAATTTCTTAGTGTAATTAGATCTTCTTCCTAGAAATAAATTACAGGGTCAAAAAGGAGTCACTTAAAGCTACTCCTGAGGCTGAGACAGGATCACAACGTAAAGGCCAACCTTGGCAGCTTAGCAATAAAAAAAAAATAGAGAATAAAATGGGTTTGGGATATAGCTCAGTGGTAGAGTACCCCAAGTTCAATTTCTAACGTACACACACACACACATATACACACATCATTTACAATATATTTGAGGGTATATCTTGGATTTAACAAACCACTTATTATTGAAACATAATTAGTGAATCTGCAAGGGTTGCTCCTACCTGCTGTGCTGTAGATGTCTCATTTTGTTGCCTGAACCCTTGTTTTGTAAAATACTCTATTTTGATTTTTTTTAAACTATAAATGTTTTTGTCACTTTTAGACTACCTCGTTTCTTTTTTTTTTTTTTTTTTCCTACAATATTTTAGTTGCTAGTTAAAGAATAGTATTTTGGGAAAGTGTTTTTTCTCCCTGTTTGAACATTTGTCTGAATGCATCTATGACTTCTGTCTCTTTTGGAGGAGGGAGTGGCTAGAAATTGAACTCAGGGGCATCCTAACTCTGAGCTACAGTCCTAGCCCTATTTTAGTTTTTACTTGAAATCAGTCTCACTGCTGACCTTGAACCTGCAATCCACCTGTCTCAGCCTCCTGAGTACTGGGAGTACAGTCATGTGCCACTGCACTCAGTATGACTTCACTTTTTAATGTAGTTAGCAAGGCAGGCATGGTGGTGTATGCTTGCAACCCCAGTACTTGAGAGGCTGAGGCAGGAGGATTGCAGGTTCAAGGCCAGCCTCAGCTACTTAGTGAGGCCTCCACAACTTAGTGAGACCCTGTTTCAAGATAAGAATAAAAAATTAGGGCTGGGAGTGTAGCTCAGAGATAAAATGAGCCCTGGATTCAATTCCTAGTACTGCAAAAAGAAAATAATAATAATAGCAATGTAGTTTACATCATAGAAGTTAGAGCAGAGGAGTACTATGAAATGGGAGATTTTATTTAAGTTTTGTAATCTAAGAATTGGCTGGTTCTGTGTAGTTAGAAAACAGTAATATAACTGAATAAATGTAGGCCATTTTTTAATTCATCCATAAACACTAATCTCCTGCTATGCTTTGACTAATATTTAAAATCTTATACATAGGTATAAGAACAGCACTCCTGGAATCAGATGAACATACGTGTCCAACATGTCATCAAAATGATGTCTCTCCCGATGCTTTAATTGCCAATAAGTTTTTACGACAGGTAGCTATCTTTTTATCCCATTTATGAAAACAAATTTTTAAGTATTTTAACTGATTAGTTTCTTGAGTGAGTACTATGTTACATATTTCTGTGTTTTTATGTTTGGTATCTATAGGCTGTTAATAACTTTAAAAATGAAACTGGTTATACAAAAAGACTACGAAAACAGTTACCTCCACCTCCACCCCCAATACCACCTCCAAGACCACTTATTCAGCGCAACCTGCAACCTTTGATGAGATCTCCTATATCAAGACAGCAAGATCCTCTAATGATTCCAGTGACGTCTTCATCCACTCACCCGACTCCCTCTATATCTTCATTAACTTCTAATCAGTCTTCCCTGGTCCCTCCTGTGCCTGGAAATCCATCTTCTACCCCAGCTCCTGTACCTGATATAACTGCAACAGTATCTATATCAGTCCATTCTGAAAAGGCAGATGGACCTTTCCGGTAAGTGTGTATTTCTCATTGTTAGAAAACAAAGGTCACTCTGGTGTTTTTTGTTGTACATTGCTTTAATTTTTTTAGTGGACCACTCTGCTCAGTAAGTTGGGATGATCTGTAAGAGATGACTTAGTCTTACTAGAGAAAGGCAAATAAAGGTGATTAATTTGGTAAATGGTGATTAAGCTTCTTCCTAAGGTCAAATACCACAGACTGCCAGCAGAGAAATCACTTTGAAACAGTCATAATGGTATAGGAAAGAATTGATTTGAACAGAACTAAGAAAACTTTGGGTAGGTAGAGTAAAGAACTTAAAATATTGATGGAAATAGAGATGTCAGGAATAATAATCATCTTGGAGTGTAATGATGTAAGAAGATAGTAAAACATGACTTAAATCTTAATACCTCAAAAATGAAAAGTACTTTTGACCACATAGTCTAATGGTTCATACATTCTTTTTTTTTTTTTTTTTTTTTTTTGTGGTACTAGTGATTGAACTCAGGGGCATTCTACCTCCCAGCCCTATTTTTTATTCTTTATTTTGAAACAGGGTCTCACTAAGTTGTGGAGTGCCTCACTAGGTAGCTGAGGCTGGCCGAGAACCCAGATCCTCTGGTCTCAGCCTCCCAAATGCTGGGATTACAAGTATGTGCCACCACGCCTGGCTGGTTCATATATTTTTTTAAAAAAAAAATCAAAGTTGAGGTGCTCTACCTCTTATTTATGCCCTGAGCCCTTTTATTATTATTATTTTGAAGGAGGGTCTTGCTAAGTCGAGAAGGGTCTCACTAACTTGCCAAGGCTGGCCTTAAACCTGCAAACCTCCTGTCTCAGCCTCCCAAGCACTGGGATTACAGGTACATGCCACCATGCCTGGCTTAAACAACTTTTTAAAATAAATGTCAGAGGAATCAGGCATGGTAGCACATGTTTGTAATCCCAGGACTTGGGAAACTGAGATAGGAGGATCCCAGGTTTGAGGCCAGCTTCAATAACTTAGTGAGCCCCTCCATGACTTAGTGAGACTGTTTCAAAATAAAAAAACAAAATAGGGCCGGGGGTGTAGCTCCAAGGTAGAAGGCCCCTGGATTCAATCCCCAGTACCACAAAAACACATACACACAAAAAAGACATCAGGGTCTATTTTAGATATATTGAAGCAAAATCTTTAAGGTGGGACTTACATGTGTATATTTAAGAAATTCTACTCATTAGTTTATATTTTAGCCTTTTATTTGTTTTAGTGGGAATAAGATCCAGAGAGCTCTGTGGCTTATCCAAAATTACCCCTTCAGTGTAGTGGTAGAGCTAGAACTAAAGACTACTCTTGATCCTGTGTTGTTTTTGACCTCATATATAGCCCACACTTTGTCTTTTTTTTTTTAAGGTTTTGCTATTATAATTACCTTTCATCATTTCTGTCATATGTAGTACTTCCTAGGGCAGCTCCTTCCTTTTACTTTTCCACTTTATTTATTTATTTTTTTGCGGTACTGGGGATTGAACTCAGGGGCATTCTACCTCCGAGCCATACCCCCAGCCCTATTTTTTATTCTTTAGTTTGAAACCGAGTCTCACTAAGTTGCGGAGTGCCTCACTAGGTAGCTGAGGCTGGCCGTGAACCTGGATCCTCTGGTCTCAGCCTCCGGAATGCTGGGATTACAAGCATGCACCACCATGCCCGACTTCCACTTTATTTATAAGGAACTCTCTAAAGATTCAGTCCTTTCTCTTACTCTGCTCAGAAATTTGTATCATTTTTGACAACTCATCTTAAAAGCAGATGAGCTGGGTGTGATAGTGCGCGTTTGTAATCCCAGTGTTTAGGAGGCTGGGATGGAGAATCACAGGTTTGAGGATAGCCTCAGCAAGTAGTGAGACTCATCAACCTAGGAAGACCCTGTTTCAAAATAAAAATAAAATAGGGCTGGGGGTGTAGCTCAGAGGTAGAATTAGAATGCCCCCAGGTTCAATCCCCAGTACCACAAAAAAAAAAGCAGATGATTGATAATCAGTTAGTGACACACTGTTGTTTTTACTCTTAATCCTCTGTGTCTGATGGTTTTTAATGTGTTGCAAATGATACTGTTTTCTAGGGATTCTGACAGTAAAATATTGCCAGCGGCAGCCCTTGCATCAGAACACTCAAAGGGAACCTCCTCAATTGCAATTACTGCTCTTATGGAAGAGAAGGTAAATTTTACTGGAGCCTTAATTTAGTTTTCATAGTTGAGTTTGTTTGTTTGCTAACTTCCTTTTTTTTTAATCTTGTTAACTCTGGTTACTTTCTAAAGGGTTATCAGGTTCCTGTCCTTGGAACCCCGTCTTTGCTTGGACAGTCATTATTACACGGACAGTTGATCCCCACAACTGGTGAGTAAAATTGTTTTCATTTGGGCCTTTTTTCCCCCTCTTTGAAAAATAGTTTTAGTTTTTTTAACATGCAGTTTTATGTTTACTTACTGTTTGTGCATATTTTTTGTTTCTAAGGTCCAGTAAGAATAAATGCTGCTCGTCCAGGTGGTGGTCGACCAGGTTGGGAACAGTAAGTATATGTTTAAACTTCAAATAACTGCTCTTGAACTAGATAATGGAAACTACAATCTAGGTGGTATGTTGCTGCATGCTTTTTAGTGTAAACTCAATTAGTATAGTTTCTAATGTCAGTTTTCTACAAGAATGAGTATAGTTGACCCTTGAACAACTTTGGGGAGATAGAGATAAGACCTTCTCACAGTTAGATATCCACACATAAGTCTTTTAAAACTTATAAACTAGTTGAGCATGATGGCACATGCTTGTAATCTCAGTTCTTGTCAAGCTGAGACAGGAGGATTGATTGTAGGTTCAAAGCCAGCCTCAGCAACTTAGCGAAGCTCTCAGAAACCTAATAAGACCCTATTTCCAGTTAAGAAATAAAATTCGGCTGGGGATGTAGCTTGGAGGTAGAATGCCTATGGATCTAATCCCCAGTATGAAAAAAATAAAACTTAAAAGATTTGTGTTTGTCTCATGGTGGTAAATGATAAAATAGATGATTGTATATATTTTATGTATGTATAACATACCTTTTTCTTAGTTTTTAAAAAAAATATTTGGTAGGCTATGCAATTTGTAAGTTTTTTCAAATGTCAGAAATCTGAAAAAAATTCACATAAGTGGACCCATGCTGTTCAAACCCACATTGTTTAAGCATCAACTGTAATTCCTTTCTGCTTTCATATCTTAACAAATGGTAATTTTGACAGGACCTCATTTAGTGAGTAGATAATAATTACTTGAAAACTTAAGTATGGAATAACTTATTTTCCTAAAAGGTTAAACTTTTTCCTATCTTTATATATTTTGGTTTCTAAATTTGATCAAAATTTACTTTGCATAAGTAAATACATATTAAGAATAACATCTACCAAACACAAAAATCCTCATTTTGAATAGCATCTGTGTTAATAAAATCTTCCTGCATATTCAAATCTGTAGGATTTTCTGTCCTGGAAGGCAAAGGATTTTGATCTCTTGGCTGTTCTGTAGCGTTAAAAATGAGATTTAACCTCTTCCTAATTTCAGTTTTATGAAACTTATGTTGTAAAACTTTGATCTTTTTGTTTGAAAGCTAACCCAAATTTCTCATAGAGAAAATATGCTAAATGAAAGGCTAACAGAATGTCTCAGTAAAAAGAAAAACATGACATTTAGAAACAGAAGACTTGGGTTTGAATTCCAACTCCTCTGTTTATCAGCTACTTGACCATGGGCATGTAGTTTTACTCCCCAGCCTCCATTTCCTCATTGTAGACATGTGTAATGCCTACGTAGTGCCTTGAAGGTTAAAGGGTTCTTTTCTGTATCAATTATATTTGCAGAGTAATTTATAGAATGCTGATTAAAATATAATATAGAAGATACTTTATGTTGAGGTTTAATTATTACAATACAGTTAGAAAAATAAGTTAATTTGAAGTAAATAGTATTTGCTCAAATCCCCTTTGAAACAAGTTTAAGATTTAGAAAGTAGGAAAAAAATTTTTAGAATCATTACATACCTTAAAGTCTGTTCACTGAAAGGTTACGCATTATACTAAAGGAGAAATACTCAAGCTTTTTCTTATCTTTTTCTCCCTACACAGTTCCAACAAGCTTGGATATTTGGTTTCTCCACCACAGCAAATTAGAAGAGGAGAGAGAAGCTGTTACAGGTAGGCATGCTAAAAATCTTGTAAAACAGTATTCTTATGACATACCACTAAATATTCAGAGAAATTAAAGCACAGCAGTGGCAGGTGGGCGGGGGGGATCATTATGTTCGTGTGTGTGTGTTTACTGTGGATTGAACCCAGGGGCATTCTAGTATTTAAATGGTCACATCTTTTCTATTCCTTCTCAGTGATTATTCCTCCCTCTAAGCACAGTCTTAGTGATGAAATTAACCCTCTTAATTCCTAAGTGTGAAGAAGAATTGCATTTTTCTTTTTCTTTTTTTTTTTTTTGCGATACTAGAAATTGAACTCGGGCATTCTACCTCCGAGCTATACCCCCAGCCCTATTTTTTATTCTTTATTTTGAAATAGGGTCTCACTAAGTTGTGGAAGGCCTCACTAAGTAGCTGAGGCTGGCCACAAACCTGGATCCTCTGGTCTCAGCCTCCCAAATGCTGGGATTACAAGTGTGCGCCACCACGCCCGGCTTGAAGAATTGCATTTTTTATAACAATATTAAAGATATTTTTTAGTGCTCCACTGAGAATTGTTAAGCTTATGAAAGTTAACTACTAGTTCATTACAAGATCACATCTTAAAAGATAATAGTTTCTAATTAATTTTAAGTCACTCTGAAAAGAAATTTAAAATCTAAACCCCTTCTGCTTGTCTTACCAGTTGCTCATATTTAAAGACTCTTTAGCGGAGCTAGAGATGTAGGTAAAGCACTGACCTAGCATGCACAAGACCCTGGTTTGATTCCCAGTGCTGAAAAGAAAAATGACTAGCTCTTTACTGAGACAAAGAAATTTTATCCAATATATAAAAATGTAAAAATAGAGCCAAGTGTGGTGGCATATGCTTGTAATCCCAGTGCTTGAAAGACTGAGACAGGAGGATCACAGGTTCGAAGGCCAGCCTCAGCAATTAAGCAAGACCCTATTTCAAAATGAAAAGGGCTGGGGGTATAACTTGGAGATCAGTCCGCAGTACCAAAAAAAATTTTTTTAAGGAAGAAACAAGAAAGAGCCTGTAGTTTAATAAAAGCCCACTCAGTATTTTCAATGAGGCACAATTTAGAAACTTTAACACTATTTTTACTTAACCTTTTGAGAGAGAAAACATTGAGATTTTCAGTTGTTGATTACAAATGTTAAAACTAGTATTTATTTTACTTTATATGGTCTTGACCCACATCCTCACCAAAAAAAAGTTATAGGAAGAAGTGGTTTTGGTCTTAAAAGACATTTTAGAGAGAACTAGTGCACAGCAGCATTAACCATTAGGAAGCAACAATAGACTAATAATCAGTCGAGTAATAATCAATATAAACTTCACAAAAGTGAAGTTTTAAATGTAATATCTCCATATAGAAAAGATACCATTAACTTATCACAGTCCTAAAGTGGCCTTTGTTTTGGAAGTTGGGAGCTCACGATATTGCTCAGACTAATCCCAAACTTCCTCTGCCTCTTGAGTAGCTGGGTCTACAGGCGTGTACCACCATGCCCAGCTTTATACAGTTATATTTGCAAATAAGTAGTGTCAGTGTTTCTATACTAAATAGTGATTCTGTCCCTTTGTACATTTGAAAATAGTTGTAGATATAGAAGATGAGCTTATTTGCCTCCAATGAATATAATTTTAAAGGAATAATATCTTGAAATTTGTTTCTCCAGAAGTATAAACCGTGGGCGTCACCACAGCGAACGATCCCAGAGGACCCAAGGCCCATCACTACCAGCAACTCCAGTCTTTGTACCTGTTCCACCACCTCCTTTGTATCCACCTCCTCCACATACACTTCCTCTCCCTCCAGGTGTTCCTCCCCCACAGTTTTCTCCTCAATTTCCTCCTGGTCAGCCACCACCAGCGGGATATAGTGTCCCACCTCCAGGGTTTCCTCCAGCTCCTGCCAATTTGTCAACACCTTGGGTATCATCCGGAGTGCAGACAGCTCATTCAAATACCATCCCAACAACACAAGCACCACCTTTGTCCAGGGAAGAATTCTATAGAGAGCAGCGACGACTAAAAGAAGAGTAAGTATTTTAATTTGAAATTATTATACACTTTTTTCATTTTCTAATATAACATTAAATAGGTGTCTTTGGAAACATTTTTCAGTGTTTCCAGTTAGTACAAGAAAATTCACCTAAAGTTTAAACCAAGCCATACCAGCAACTTCCTCAGGGATTCCTAGTTATTTATAGTTTTAAAGTGGAAAACTAATGGCAATTTCATTCATTTCATTCATGATCTAATTACATTTGTCTTGTTAGTTTTCTTAAATGGTTTTTGTTAACTTTCACTCTTTAACTTTATTTTACTAGGGAAAAGAAAAAGTCCAAGCTAGATGAGTTTACAAATGATTTTGCTAAGGAATTGATGGAATACAAAAAGATTCAAAAGGAGCGTATGCGCTCATTTTCCAGGTTAGTGTTTTGCAAGCCTTCACAACAGAATTACAAATGGGACTTTGAATATCCAGGGATTAGCTATGGATATAAATAACATTGCACTTATGAAATTTCTCTGATTCGGTCTAGGTTTATAGAAATGGAGATGCAGTGTATTTCCCAATTTATCTGTTTATTGAAATAATGTCTCAATGTAAATTCTATTGTGTAGCACTAGCAGTTTTGGGGATTAAATTGCCCTTGTCCCTTGAAGTTATTTATACTGTGAAATAATTGGGAAATGTTTATGGAAGGAAAGAATTAGGGAAATAGACAAAGAACATTTCTGAGAACCCTTTTACCATAAGGCTACAGCTTCTTGCTGGAACATTAACCTGTGTAATTACAAAGTAGTAGAATAAAAATTGCTTTATTGATAGAAAAACTGAAGAAAAATTCCCTACAAGTTTGTTTGAAAGACTTTCCTTTTTAGCCCTACACTTAAAATGTGGTTCCTTTTAAAGCTAGACTTTTGGCCAGTATAGAATGAAAAAAAAAGAACAATGGACTCCTATGTATAAGTAATCAGATAGGAAGTGAAATTTAAATTTAATTGGCATTTTGTTTAGTGTTAATAAGTTTATATAACTCATGGTACATTAATGAACTCCACTCTAGTTAAGACTTCACTTTTGTTTTGTAATAAATTATTGCTCTGATTTGTATATTTTATTTCACTCCAATAGAGGTCACTATGCCTCTTTAATCATCTAAAATGAAACTTGATATAAAGAAAGATGAAACCGTGAGAAGAGAATGGTAGAATCAGAGTCTATATTTTATTTTGTATGTATTTCTCAACTGTCAGTTATTGTTTTGTTTTTGTTTTTAGATCTAAATCTCCTTATAGTGGTTCATCATATTCAAGAAGTTCATATACTTACTCTAAATCAAGATCCGGCTCAACACGTTCACGCTCGTATTCTCGATCATTCAGCCGTTCACATTCTCGTTCCTATTCGAGATCACCTCCATACCCCAGAAGAGGCAGAGGCAAGAGTCGCAATTACCGTTCACGGTCTAGATCTCATGGATATCATCGGTCTAGGTCACGGTCACCCCCATACAGACGCTATCATTCACGATCAAGATCTCCTCAAGCATTTAGGGGGCAATCTCCCAATAAACGTAATGTACCTCAAGGAGAAACAGAACGTGAATATTTTAATAGATACAGAGAAGTTCCACCACCTTATGATATGAAAGCGTACTATGGGAGGACTGTTGACTTTAGAGACCCATTTGAAAAAGAGCGCTACCGAGAATGGGAGAGAAAATACCGAGAGTGGTATGAAAAATACTATAAAGGTTATGCTGCTGGAACACAGCCTAGACCCTCAGCAAATAGAGAGAACTTTTCTCCAGAGAGATTTTTACCACTTAATATCAGGAATTCGCCCTTCACAAGGGGACGCAGAGAAGATTATGTTGGTGGACAGAGTCATAGAAGTCGAAATATAGGTGGCAACTATCCAGAAAAGCTTTCAGCAAGAGATAGTCACAATCAGAAGGATAATGCAAAGTCAAAAGAGAAGGAGAGTGAAAATGCTCCAGGAGATGGTAAAGGAAATAAGCATAAGAAACATAGAAAAAGAAGAAAAGGGGAAGAGAGTGAAGGTTTTCTGAACCCAGAATTATTAGAGACTTCTAGAAAATCAAGAGAACCTACAGGTGTGGAAGAAAATAAAACAGATTCACTGTTTGTTCTCCCAAGTAGAGATGATGCTACACCTGTCAGGGATGAACCAATGGATGCAGAATCCATCACTTTTAAATCCGTGTCTGAAAAAGACAGGAGAGAGAAAGATAAACCAAAAGCAAAAAGTGACAAGACCAAACGGAAAAACGATGGATCTGCTGTGTCAAAAAAAGAAAACATTGTAAAACCTGCTAAAGGACCCCAAGAAAAACTAGATGGGGAGCATGAAAAATCTCCTCGGTCTGAACCTCCACTTAAAAAAGCCAAAGAGGAGACTCCAAAGACTGACATTGCTAAGTCATCATCTCAGAAAGATGAAAAGATCGTTGGTACCCCCAGAAAAGCTCACTCAAAATCAGCTAAAGAACACCAAGAGGCCAAGCCAGTCAAAGAGGAAAAGGTAAAGAAGGACTATTCCAAAGATGTCAAATCAGAAAAGCCAGCCAATAAAGAAGAAAAGGCCAAGAAGCCTAATGAGAAAAACAAACCACCTGAGACTAAGGGAGAAAAAAGGAAAAGAAAGACTGAAGAAAAAGGTACAGATAAAGATTTTGAGTCTTCTTCAGTGAAAGTCTCTAAACTAGAAGTAACTGAAATACTGAAACCATCACCAAAGCGCAAAATGGAGCCTGATATTGAAAAGATGGATAGGTCCCCAGAAAAGGAAAAAGCATCGTCATCAACTGCCCCAGCCAAAAAAATCAAGCTCAACCGAGAAACCGGGAAGAAAATTGGAAGTACAGAAAACATATCTAGTACAAAAGAGTCCTCCGAAAAATTGGAGACAGCAGCTAGCAAAGTTAAACAGGAAAAAAGCAAAGGAAAAGCCAAGCGAAAAGTAACTGGAACTGAAGGATCCAGTTCAACTCTTGTGGATTATACCAGGTATCTAATTGTGGGCAGGAGGGTGTAGATGTGTTCTGGGAAATGGCTTCCTTGATTATCATCCATGCTTGTGCTTTTTATGTTCATTTAAAATATGCTCATGGCATGGAGGGAATTAGGCATTGTTAAAGACAGAGTTGTAAGATGATTTGGGGGTTGTTCGTCTTACAGCAGAATACTGTAGCTTTTTAGAGTTAAAAGGACATTTATTCAAGTTAGCATGTTTATATTTATCAGTGTTTTATAATTAGTAAGTTATTTCTTAGTTAAAAATCTTTTTATTCTTTTCAGTACAAGCTCAACTGGAGGCAGTCCTGTGAGGAAACCTGAAGAAAAGACAGACACAAAACGAACTGTCATTAAGACTATGGAAGAATATAATAATGACAATACAGCTCCTGCTGAAGATGTTATTGTTATGGTCCAGGTTCCTCAGTCCAAGTGGGATAAAGATGACTTTGAATCCGAAGAAGAAGATGTTAAATCCACACAGCCTATATCAAGTATAGGAAAACCTGCTAGTGTTATAAAAAGTGTTAGTACTAAGCCATCAAATACAGTCAAGTATACTGAGAAAGAAAGTGAACCATCAGAGAAAATTCAGAAACTCACTAAGGAAGTGAGTCATGAAATTATACCACATGAGGTCAAAAGTTCAAAAAATTCTGCATCTAGTGAGAAAGGGAAAACCAAAGATAGAGATCATTCAATATCAGAAAAGGAAAATCCTGAAAAGAGGAAGAACAGCTCACAACCAGAGAAAGACAGTAATTTGGACCGTCTGAATGAACAAGGGAATTTTAAAAGTCTGTCTCAGTCTTCCAAAGAGACTAGAACTTCAGAAAAGCATGATTCCACTCGTGGTTCTTCAAACAAAGACTTCACTCCCAATAGAGACAAAAAAACTGACTATGACAGTAGAGAGTACTCAAGTTCCAAACGGAGAGATGAAAGAAATGAATTAACAAGAAGAAAAGACTCACCTTCTCGGAATAAAGATTCTTCATCTGGACAGAAGAACAAGCCGAGGGAGGAGAGAGATTTGCCTAAAAAAGGAACAGGAGATTCCAAAAAAAGTAACTCTAGTCCATCAAGAGACAAAAAACCTCATGATCACAAAGCCCCTTATGATACTAAACGCTCAAGTGAAGAGACAAAATCTGTAGATAAAAATCCATGTAAGGATCGTGAGAAGCACGTATTAGAGGCCCGGAACAATAATAAAGAGTCAAGTAGCAGCAGTAAATTACTTCATATACTTAACCCATCACCAGACCCACAGATTGAAAAAGAACAGATTACTGGGCAAATTGACAAGAGTGCTGTCAAGACTAAGCCCCAGTTAAGTCATTCCTCCAGACTTTCCTCTGACTTAACTAGAGAGACTGATGAAGCTGCCTTTGAACCAGACTATAATGAAAGTGACAGTGAAAGTAATGTATCTGTGAAAGAAGAGGAAGCTTCTGGAAATATTTCTAAGGACCTGAAAGATAAGGTGATGGAGAAGGCAAAAGAGGGCCTGGACACAGCAGCAGTTGGCCAGGGCCAAGTGGGCGTGAGCAGGAGCCAGAGTCAAAGCAGCCCTAGTGTTAGTCCAAGTAGAAGTCATAGCCCTTCTGGGAGCCAGACCCGAAGCCACAGTAGCAGTGCCAGCTCAGCAGAAAGCCAAGACAGCAAGAAGAAGAAGAAAAAGAAGGAAAAGAAAAAGCACAAGAAACATAAAAAACATAAGAAGCATAAGAAACATGCAGGCACTGAAGTAGAATTGGAAAAAAGCCAAAAACACAAACACAAGAAAAAGAAGTCAAAGAAGAACAAAGACAAAGAAAAGGAGAAGGAGAAAGATGACCAAAAAGTGAAATCTGTCACTGTGTGAAAGGACAGATTTTTTTAAATTGACTTAATTACTAAGTCATCTGTATTAAATTTTGTTATAATGTAAAGAGATTCAAGCCTTGTAAATAATGACATGGAAGACCCTGTGCTGCACTTAAAATATTGCTGCTTGATTATTTGATTTTTACATCAGAGCTTTATAACACGAACTTTTGTACAGAATTGTGAGTTGTGACCATGTAACATGAGAGGTTTTGCTAGGGCCTATTATTTTTAACCACCATTAATTAGTTGGGGTGGAGTTTACTGTACTGTGAAATTTTCACATTTGAATTTTTTTAATTGCCTGGCAAACGCTGATATAAGTTCTAAAATATCAGCTGAATGATTTGCTGAATTCATTACAACCCCGTTATGTCACTTTTTAATTACAATAAAAGTTTTCAGTAAACTTTTCAAATGCTGAATATTTGTCTTATTTAAAGAATGTATCATAGCTCTTCCATTGCCCTATTTAAAGCATCCTCTGAGCTTTTAAGCTGAGTTGAATGTACAAAATTCAAAACACTGGAGATAAACTTCATAGGCAGGCTATTGGTAGGTGGTCAGAAGTAAGTCCTTGTTAATTGGAAATATGGTTGAGTAGCTCCAGAGGTCTTGACTATAATAATTAGAGGCTGAAGCTTTTAAAAACATTTGGGTTTAAATCTTGGGGATGAGGAATTGTGACTTATTTGTGGACAAATGCTTTTTCTTGAAACTGATAAATGAGTATCAGTTCTCTTGATAAAGTAGAATGTAACTAAGCAAGTGAGCTTCTGTGACCTGCCCAATTTTCCCAGTTGACAAAAACAACAGTAAGTATTAGATGGGACTTAATTTATGGACAAATGCTTTTTTTGAAAGCATTTCAAGAATGGGTTTCCTTCATTGCTGTGGTTCAGGAAGAATACTGTAGACAATGAAAAACTACTGAAAGGATTTAGGGAATGAGCCTAAGAAAAAAGGAAAAGGGACCAGTTCTGGTCTGTGGTGGTGATCCTGGAGTACTCTTATCAGAGTATGGACTTGGATAGTAGAAGACGAAAGGGTTTCCTTGAGCAGCAAGCTGCTTCTATATACCCAACTATATACCATTGTTGGAGTTTTTTTGTTTTGATGGTACTGGGGATCTACCTCTGAGCTATTTTTATTTTATTTTCAAATTAAAAGAGTCTCAGTAATATTGCCAGGGCTAGACTCAAACCTGCCATCCACCTGACTCAGCCTCTCAAGTACTGAGATTACAGGTATGCACCATCACATCCAGCTCAGTATTTGTGTGTGTGTGTGTGTGTGTGTGTGTGTGTGTGTGTGTGTATGGTACTGGGGATTGAACCCAGAGGCATTCTACCTTTGAGGTACACCCCCAGCCCGATATTATTTCTTATTTGGAGCTACATCCCTAGCCTGATATTTCTTATTTGAAAACAGGGTCTCACTAGGTTGATGAGAGTCTCACTGCTCGCTGAGGCTGTCCTCAAACCTGTGATCCTCCTGTCTTAGCCTCCCAGGTACTGGGATTACAATCTTAGCCTCCCAAGTAGCTGGAATTAAAGGTGTGAGCCACAGCACTGGGCCCCAGAACTGGCTTTTTAATATAAATTCCATTATCTAAGGTCAGTTACATTTCCCGGGCTTCTCAAGCTCATTGTTCATTCATTTTAAGCTCAACTGACCTTCATTTTAGTTGCAGCCCACTCCCATGACAATTTCCTGGAGTTATTCATCCCTGTCACCTTTCCTCAACATTTATTTTCAGTATTTCATCCACAAGGTGTCAGCTCATCCCTCAGTCGCCTGTCTTTCCCTTCTCT
>PVLC010021971.1:0-27302 GCA_004027655.1 Graphiurus murinus
AAAAAAAAAAAAAAAAAAAAAAAAAAAAAAAAAAAAAAAAAAAAAAAAAAAAAAAAAAAAAACCACATCAAGAAAATTATACACCATGACCAAGTTGGGTTCATCCCAGGGATGCAAGGCTGGTTCAACATACAAAAAACAATCCATGTAATACACCACATAAACAAACTCACAGACAAAAATCATATGATCATCTCAATTGATGCTGAAAAAGCATTTGACAAAATCCAACACCCATTCATGCTAAAAGCACTGCAGAGAATCGGAATAGAAGGAACATACCTCAAAATTATAGAGGCAATATACAATAGGCCTACAGCCAATATCATATTAAATGGAGAAAAACTGCAAGAGTTCCCACTAAAAACAGGAACAAGACAAGGATGTCCATTATCACCTCGTCTGTTCAACATAGTATTTGAGACTCTAGCCAGAGCAATAAGGCAAAAGAAGGAAATCAAAGGGGTAAAAATAGGGAAAGAAGAACTAAAACTATCCCTCTTTGCAGATGACATAATACTATACCCAGAAGACCCAACAAAGTCAGCCAAAAAACTTATAGAACTGATCAACAAATTCAGCAAAGTGTCTGGATACAAAATCAATCTTCAAAAATCAGAAGCTTTCCTGTATGCCAACCATAAAACCACTGAAAAAGAAATCAAAGTCTGGAGATTGCTCCTAGGATGTGTAGATGAAAGACCCTCTTACTTCTTAGAAAGTAAATATATGACTCTAAAGGTTTATGGTTTTATGACTCTAGAAAGTTTGCTTGACCAGGCTATGTTAGGAATGTGGCTATACGTGGAAAACGAAGAAGTGGTGCTATTTGTGTTCTGACAATGATTGATATGTCGTAAATGTATACGTAACCCTGTTGTACTCAAGAAATGTATAAAAAATCCGTGCTGAATAATAAAAAAAAAAAAGATTATTGTTCAAGGTGCTTGTTATTTCAGCCAGTCCTAGCTGAAGTGTAAACATCTAAAAAGAAAAGCTATAATTCTTTAAAGTCCAGGCCACTGTAAAACTTGGATAGATTATTTTAATTTGTTTCTCACTTTGCTAAAGAGTTTATAAAATTGTTTCAAAATGTAAAGTCAAAAAAAGGAATTATGGCAGAAATGAACCAGTATGTAAGAAGCAAGAGATTTAAAGAAGGTACATGAGTATGAAGTTTTTTTGTAAGAAAAGATCAAAAGAAGAGAGAGTATTTTAGAGATAAGAAAAGATTTTGTATGGTAAAGTAAAGTTTATCCTAAGATTGTCCCAAATGGGAAAGGAAGGACTAGGATAAAATCAAAAGGTTGGAAACAAGTTGCAGAAGGTTTGAGTATATCACAGAATGTTGGCAAAGGATGAAGCTTATGAAAGGCATATTGCACATGTGATAAAGATGGTTATATTTAAAAATTAGTTAAAAGGTTTGTAGTGAGGTTCTATTAAGCATACCTGTTTTGAGGCCATTCTATTCATACTCATATTTGGCCCATGTTTACTAAATTATATGGTCATGTTTTGTCTCCACCAGGGTTAAAGTTATCAAGCTCCAGACAATGCTCTAGATGAAAACACAGATGAGCATCTACCGGAGCCTCCTGGATATTAGCTCCTCTGAACATCCACTGGCTTAACCCCTTCCCCCAGAACAAGCTGCTTGCATGCATCCCTAAGGCTTGGGCACCACATCGTCCCCTCTCAGCATGGAAGTAGTCAAAGAGACTTCAATAACCCTGTTCCCATGCCTATGGGTATAAGCAAGTTAATGGGTGCATGTGTGTGTGTGTGTGTGTGTGTGTGTGTGTGTGTGTGTGTGTAATGATCTGGTTATGGATAAATTATTTCATACCATTCCCTGCCCTGAAGCAGAACAGGCATTGAAAGGGCTAAAACAAGCAGCTTCTTACAGATCTAGGTTGGGATGGTAATGCGAAAGAAAGTTACAAGACCCCAGGACTTAAAGGGGGGAAAGATTAAAGGCATGATGTATCCTTCTCATGTAGCTAAGCCCTGACTA
The DNA here is from genome assembly GCA_004027655.1 of Graphiurus murinus. Lineage (NCBI taxonomy): Eukaryota > Metazoa > Chordata > Mammalia > Rodentia > Gliridae > Graphiurus > Graphiurus murinus. Next base: position 2,018 of record PVLC010021971.1, read on the forward strand.
GTGATGTCAGACTGGCCCACACTTGTACAAAAGAAGAAAGTAAGAATGCGAAAGTAAGCCATTGAGCTGGGCGTGGTGGTGCACACTTATAATCTTAGTACTTGGGAGGCTGAGACCCGAGGATCTGGGTTCACGGCCAGCCTCAGCTACCTGTTTCAAAATAAAAAAATAAAGCCGGGTGTGGTGGCGCACGCTTGTAATCCCAGCATTTGGGAGGCTGAGACTGGAGGATCCGGGTTCGAGGCCAGCCTCAGCTACTTAGTGAGGCACTCTGCAACTTAGTGACACCCTGTTTCAAAATAAAGAATAAAAAATAGGACTGAGGGTGTAGCTTAGAGGTAGAATGCCCCTGGGTTCTATCCCCAGTACCAAAAAAAAAAAAAAAAAAAAAAGTAAGCCATTGTCCTATTGCCCTGTAATAGTGGGAACCCAATAAGAAACCCTATTTAAGACCTGGGCGTCCAAGGGCACATCAGTGTCTCCCTCAAGTGCTCCACTGCACTCTTCCAGTGCAGTTCTGTTTCTCTTCTACTTCTAATAAATCCTACTTTAAATTTTGCAACTGCTTGTCCTAGCTAATTGTCTATAAATGGGAAGAGGACAAGAACCCATGACATGGTAACACCAAACTATAACAAGACTCCATCTTTTTTTTTTTTTTTTTTTTTTTTTGATACTGGGAATTAAACCCAGAGGCATTCTACCTCCAAGCTACATCCCCAGCCCAATTTCATTTCTTATTTGGAAACAGGGTCTCACTAGGGTGCTTGCTGAAAGCCTCACAAAGTTGTCAAGGCTGGATTTGAACCTGTGATTCTCCTGTCTCAGCCTCCTAAGTACTGTAATTACAAGAATGCACCCCCAAGCCCAGCTACAAGACCCTATTTCAAAATAAAAAATAAAATAGGCCATAGGCCTGAGGGTATAGCTTGGGTTCAATCTCCAGTATCACAAAAAAAAAAAAAAAAAAATCATGTCCTAAAGATTTATATGTGGATGTCCATAAGTAGGATTATTCATGAGGCCAGAAACCAATGCCCATCAAATTATAAATAGATAAGTAAATATAATATATCTATGCAATTAAATATTATGCAGCCATAAAGGGAATGAAATTCTGATACATGTTATATCATGGAAGGATCCTGAAATCATTCTGCTAAAGTGAAGGATACCACACACACTGTTTCATTTATATTTACTATCCATAACAGGTAGATCCACAGACAAAAGGCACAGCAAAAGCCTGGGAGAATGGGGAGTGATTCGTAAGGAGTATCCAGTTTCTTTTCAGGGCAATTAAAATATTCTGGAATTAGGAAGTGGCAATGCTTTGTACAATTTAAAACAGTAAGTCTCATGATATTTAAATTACATCTCAGCTGTGTGTGGTACCACATGCCTGTAATGCAGTACTTAGGAGGCTGAGACAGGAGGATTATAGGATCAAAGACAGCTTCAACAACTTAAGGAGACCCTATTTCAAAACAAAAAAATAAAAAGGGCTGGGGGTGTAGTTCAGAGGTAGAATGCCTCTGGGTTGAATCTCTAGTATCACCAAAATAAATAAATTAAATTAAAAGAGAAGCTGGGGACATAGCTCAGTGGTGCCCCTGGGTTAAGTCTACAATACAAGAAAAAAAAAAAGAAAAAAGAAAAGTCTCTTTGGATGTATCTCAGTGCTAGAGTGCTTGCCAAGCATTTGTGAGGCCCTAGATTTCATCCCTAGCATGGGTTGGGGATGTCATTAACTTAAGACTGTTTCTAGCAAGGACACTTCCAACCTTGAGTTGAAATACTCCCAGCTCTTTCACTTCTGTTTAATAATTTCACTATAAACATTATCTTTCTTCTCTTTCCTAGCAGCCCCCACTCAATCTACCCTTAAAGCTTCCATGAAACGCAGGACTAGGCTTTAGTGGTCCAATGGTAAGCCTCTTGTCTTACCTATGGCTGCTTCAGGTCTGAGAAGAGGAGCAGTAAGGGAAAGAGGTATGGTAGCGGTGGTATTCAATGAGCAGCTGCTCCCCCCACTTTTGGGTCAAGACAAGTATACTGTGGTGCTAGTCCACATAGCCCCAGTGCTTGGCCGCAAGCCCCTCAACAGTGTGCCCTGCATGGGAGCCACGTGCACCGCCGCCAGCTCCAGCTCGGCTGAGCTGCACACATAGCTAGTCCTCAGCACTGCACAGCACGGTCCTATCCAGGGCTCTGTGGACAGCAGCCACTGCACGTGTGCTCAGCCCCAGTGTGGGTGCTAAGGAGAACCTAAGCATGCGACGACAAATACATCAATATGCACGGATAGAAAAACAAAACCAAACCTTCTACGGTGATGATGTAAGACATTGCAAGAGGTTGGGATACACACTATAAAATAGCATTTCAGTAATAATGCTGGGGTGAAGATGGTGACAGCAGCGACAGAGAAAACATAGTTTACTGAGGGCACACCATTGGCTGGGCCCTAACCTCAGGACCTGTGAGTCAGAGCTGCTCTCTAACCACCTAGGGAGGCACCTTCTCTGAGGTCAAGCAGCCAGCAAGGGCAACAGATCAGGCTTCTGGCTCCAGGATACCTTAAGAGTACTGTAATCCCAGTACTTGGGAGGCTGACACAGGAGGGTCACAGGTTTGAGGCCAGCCTCAGCAACATAGTGAGGTTCTGTTTCAAAATAAAAACTAAAACGGGACTGGGGATGTAGCTCAGAGGTAGAACACGCCTGGGTTCAATCCCCAGTGTGTGTCTCTGTCTCTGCCTCTGTCTCTCTGTCTCTGTCTGTCTGTCTCTCTTTCTCTCTCTCTCTCTCTCTCTCTCTCTCTCTCTCTCTCTCTCTCTCTCTCACACACACACACACACACACACACACACACACACACACACACACACACACACCCCTTAGAGATGTGGAGAATGATCATACATCATACATTTCCCAAAGCTAGTTCCTGAATTTTAGGAAGATACTTTTAAAGATGAAGTTTAGTTGTAGAAAATGAAAAAAAGGAAAATAAAACAGACACCTGAAATTCAACCTTTTATACCATTTGTTTGAATCAGTGCTTATGATGACATGATTACGTAAGCTAAATTTGTAGTTGAAAGGATTGCGTAAGAACAACTTGTAGTTGATAGGATTATGTAAAGTCAGTTTGTAACTCTGGAACCCTCACATTTTATAGCACATTTGCTAGTTATACAAAAAAAAAAAAAAAAAAAAAAACCCTTCCTAATATTGACTCTTTGCCACAAGATTTGCAATATAAAATTATCAAGTATTGGAAAAAGCAAGTATTTAGGCTGGGCATGGTGGCACATGCCTGTCATCCCAGTACTTGGAAGGCTAAAACAGGAGGATTGCAGGTTCATAGCCAGCCTCAGCAACTTAGTGAGGCCTCTTAAATCCTTATAAAATTTGCCCATAAAATGTCTCTGTGTTAATATGGGATGCCGAGAGTGGAAAGAAAAGCGTTTGAGTGTCACTATTCTCATTCTTATTTACTCTCAAAATAGCTGAGAAATTTAATAGTAGTACTTTTTTTTTGGTACTGGGGATTGAATCCAGGGTTGCTCTACTACAGAGCTACATTCCCAGCACTTTTTTTTTTTTTTTTTTGAGACAAGGTCTTGACAAATTGCCCAGGCTGATCTCAAATTTACAATCCTCCTGCCTCAGCCTCCTGAGTGGCTGGGATTACAGGCATGTGGCACTGTGTCTGACTTGTTATTCAGTTTTTAGATAGAGAATTCTGAAGCTCAGTGAGATGAAGTAATCTGGCTCCCTGCTGGAGCTGGGCCTCAAGCCAAGTCGCTAAAATCCCAAAGTCTGACATTAATTACTTCTAGTTTTAGGGGAGTTCATTTCTGTAAATTTCCAGTTTGTTTTATAATCCCTGGCCCTCAAAACAGAAATCTGAGTATTTCTTGTCAGTGATGTTGATATTAATCTGGATTCTTGGTGTTTTCCATTGTTTTTGTTAAATACCATCAATAAGCTCCCTACACTAGAGTCAATCTAAATTACCAGGAAGAATATCAGATACATGGTAAATTAGTACAGTGCATGCTCTGGATTTAGCTTTATTGTTTTGTTTGGTGTGTGTGTGTGTGTGTGTGTGTGTGTGTGTGTGTGTGTGTGTGTAGTATGTATGTGGTAGTGGGGATTGAACCAAGGGGTGTTCTATCTCTGAGTTATACCTGTAGCCCTTTTTGTTTTGGTCTTACTAAGTTGTGGAGGGCCTCACTAAGTTGCTGAGGCTGGCTTCAAACCTGTGATCCTCCTGTCTCAGCCTCCCAAATACTGGGATTACAGGTATACACCACCACAACCAGCTGTTTTTCCTTTGTTGTTGTTATTTTACTTTTTAAGCCTACTTAGACCCTTATAATTAAAAACATAAGGTTTGTTTATTTATTTGTTTATTTATTTATTTATTTATTTATTTTTGAGACAGGGTCTCACTAAGTTGCCCAGGCTGTCCTGAAACTTGTGATCCTCCTGCCTCAGGTTCCTAAGTGACTGGGGTTATAGACCTGCCAAGAAAGGCCTATAAATTACCATGTAAAAAACAAAAGTAAGAGAATTTACTTCTTTCCTTTCAACTACCAACAGCAGCCTGGGCTGTCAGGAAACTCCTAAACTTGGGTCATATAGTTGAGAAAAGCCTCACATTAGGTCTTTCAGGATCTACAAATGAAATAATAATATAGTCACTGCTTTTGATTGTTGCTGTTGAAATTATAAAAGAAAAAAAATTGGTACTGGGATTGAACTCAGGGGCATTTCTATCTCTGAGCTACATCCCCAGACCTTTTATATTATTTAATTTGAAACAAGATCTCACTAAGTTAATGGGGGTCTTGCCAAGTTCCTGAGGCTGGCCTCCCACCTGTGATCCTCCTGTCTCAGTCTCTCAAGTACTGGCATTATAGGCATGCAGCACTGCTTGCCCAGCTTAAAGGAAATTTCACTGACCCACTGGATATCTGCCCTGCTGAGTAATCTTTCACACCTTTACCCATTAGTGTAAACTTAGCTATAATGAGGAACTTCTGATTTGCATTATTCATTTCATCTTGATGAGGTAGAATAGAAGGAATAAAATTTAGGCAGAAGGAAGATGGATTGGGCCAGATGTGGTGGCACACACTTGTAATCCCAGTACTTGGGAGGCTGAGACTGGAGGATGCAGGTTCGTGACCAGCCTCAGCTACTTAGTGAGGCTCTCTACAACTTAGCGAGACCCTGTTTCAAAATAAAGAATAAATGGGGCTGGGGGTGTAGCTCGGAGGTAGAATGCCCCTGGATGGTTCTATCCCTAGTACTGCAAAAAAAAAAAAAAAAAAAAAAAAAAAAAAAAAAAAAAAAAAAAAAAAAAAAAAAAAAAAAAAAAAAAAAAAAAAAAAAAAAAAAAAAAAGAAAAGAAAGAAAGAAAGGAGATGGATTGGGAAGGAAAGGAAAATGTGGTTTTGTTTTAACAGCTTCTTCATCCTTAAAAAGCAAGGCCCACTCATAATGGGCTGACTCCATATTGGAAATCCCTAAGGTGATTTTTCAGAGCTCCATTTGTCTCCCAAAAGAAAGTCTTACCTATTGTAAGAAAGACCCCACATCCCAGACTTCCTATCTCCACTCCCAGAGGGTCCTTCCTAAAGTTTTTTCACCTTTTTTTAAAAAAACCCCAAGGGTGGGAGACCAATATCCCATGCTGCCCCAGGTTCCCTATTTCCCACCCTGAACCCCAAAGCCAGCCACTCACCAGGTGTGATATAAAAAGCATGAGAGACCACGTGTGCTCTCTCTCTCCCAGCTGCTTCTGAGGTGACTTGTGCCCTTTCCCCTGTGTATCTGTACCTTTCTCTTAAAAGAAAACATCTGCCTTTGTTCCTGTCTGGCGCATGTTGAAATTCTTTTCACCACAGAGGCCAAGAACCCACAAGAGGTATCATGCTGACCCAGGACAATCTCACTAGGGTTCTCATGAGGATGTTCTCCCTGAGGGCATGCAGGTGATGGCATTCAGGGTCTTTACAGCTTTTGTCACTCCGGAGTAATGCTGCGGCACACATCTCATGTTTTTGTAAATGTCTCTTTTACTTACTGAACTTCATATTGTAACTTTTTCTTTTTCTTTATTTTCTGGTACTTGGGAATTGAACCCAGAGGCATTCTACCACTGAGCTATATTCCAACCCCATTTTATTTTTTATTTTGAAACAGGGTCTCACTAAGTTGTAGAGAGCCTCACAAGTTGCCGAGGCTGGTCTTGAACCTTTGATCCTCCTGTCTCTGCCTCCCAAGTACTGGGATTACAGGCATGTTCTAGCCTTTTTTACTGTCAAATATAACAAAATATGAAAAAGTACATAATTATAGTATGTAGTGAATAATACATGAGTAAATAAAACATACCTATGAAGCCACCATCAAATTCAAGAACAAAACCTAGCTAGTATCCAGAAGCTAACCAGTGTGTGTCCCTCCTCCCCATTCCATTCTAGAGTTCTTTGTAGTTATGAGATTTTCCCCATGTTCCTGTAGTTTTACTACTTTGTGTACATCCTTGAAAGTATGTTAGGGGGCTTGCCTTCATGTTTGTCTTTTTTCAAATACCAGAGATGCCTCTGGCTGTCTGCACATGAGAGAATCCCAGACCTGGGGTCTGCTCACTGTTTGTTTGCTTTTGCTACTGGAGGCTGCACCAGAGGCATTCTACCTCTAAGCTACAGCTCAGCCCTATTTTATTTTTTTGTTTTTGGTGGTAATGGGGACGGAACCTAGGGTAATCCAAACTCTAAGTTGTTGAGGGTCTCATTAAATTGTTAAGCCTGGCTTTGAACCTGGATCCTCCTGTCTCAGCCTCCAAAGTACTGGGATTACAGGAATGTGTCACCACACCCATCTGGAATATGTTATATGAGCAATTAATGATCAACAGTTGCTTTGAAACTACGCTGATGTAGTCCTGAGGATCTGAGTGGGAAGGCCATGGTGGCCTGAGGCACCTATCTCCCAGTGTCACACAGAACAAACAACTCCACATGCACCTGCTGTCACACTGAGTTTCCTCTTTAGAGGTGTGTGTGTGTGTGTGTGTGTGTGTGTGTGTGTGTGTTACTGAGCATTGAACCAACAGGCATTCTACCTCTAAGCTACACCCCCCAGCTCTATTTTTATTTTGAAACAGTGTCTCACTAAGTTGCTGAGGGCCTTACTAAGTTGCTAAGGCTGGTCTCAAACCTGAGATCCTCCTGTCTCAGCCTCCCAAGTACTGGGATTATAGGTGTATACCACAACCAGGCTAAGAAAATTTCTTTACAATTTGTTTTGGTTCAGATATCATCATTTATTAGATTTATATTGAACACTCTGCTAACTGCTATGAAAGATAAATTAAAACAACACAGGGGCTGTTTAGTCTGTTTTGGTCAGAAGACACTGGGGGAACAAGCCAGTAGGCGGTCAGGGGCTACCCAACACAGCAGAAGTCTTATCAACCTGCTACCCTCTACAGGAGGGATGTCTTGGGACTGAATCCAACTTCACCCATGAAGCCTGCTGAGGTGCTGCCAAGGGAAGGAGAGAGCAGGAAAGAATGTGGCAAGGCAGAACTTCTGGGTCTAGCTGGCAATAAGGTGAAATGTTTTCTTTCTTTCTTTTTTTTTTTTTTTTTTTTTTGAGTAGTGGTAAGTACAGTCTAAAAGTTCTAACCACCTTCAGTGGCTGAAGGGAAGGCACTGTGGATTGTGCTGGTCCCACATGATCAACAGAATCTTCCAGGGCCTCACCTTCTTTCCAGGGGTCAAACTGATGGGTGTGCCCAGCCTTCTCGTCTGTTGTTTTCCCTCTGTGTGCTTCAATTTCTGATTTTCACTCTCATAGATAATGAAAGCAGATTAGATAGAAAATAAATTTTCTTATCTTAAGGAGCTTCCATTGAAAGCTACATGCAGTGAATGATTCAGAGATGCCCATTTTAGTAAACAAGTTCTTGTCTTTATTTCCCCCAAACAGCCAAAATGGCCAAGATTGGTAATAACTGTCATTTCCTTTTTGAGCCCCTACTCCCTAAGTTGTGCCTGAGTTCCAGAAGTTCCATTCAGAAACTATTCTGCGAGCTGGGCGTGGTAGCACACACTTGTAATCCCAGCATTTGGGAGGCTGAAACTGGAGGATCTGTGTTCTCGGCTAGCCTCAGCTACTTAGTGAGGCACTCCGCAACTTAGTGACACCCTGTTTCAAAATAAAGAATAAAAAATACGACTGGGGGTATAGCTTGGAAGTAGAATGCTCCTGAGTTCAATCCCCAGTACCACAAAAGAAAAAAAAGAAAAGAAAAGAAACTATTCTGCAGGGCTTGGTGGCACAGGCTTGTAATTTTAGTACTTGGGAGGCTGAGAAAGGAGGATCACAGGTTCACAGCCAGTCTCAGCTATTTAGTGAGACAGTCATAGTAACAACAAAGATATTCAGAAATAAAGTGATCCAGCAAATTATTATTTGAAAAATAGACTTCATTGTCCTAAAATGTAGCTATCCCAAAGAAAATAGAACTTATTTTACCCCAAAATACTCTATGTTAAAAACAACAACATAGACTTATTTCTGTAGAAGACCTTACAAAGAGATACTATGCTTAACCTAAGATCTGTGATGTACATCTGGAAAATAAATAGTAAATTTGTGAGTTTTTCTATAAGAAAACTATCTAAACAACAGGTTCAATCTTTCCTTTAAGAAAAATATGTTCAAAGCTGGGTGTGGTGGCACACACTTGTAAACCCAGTACTCCAGGAGGCTGAGAAGGGAGGACCACAGGTTTGAAGCTACCCTCGGTAACTTAGTGAGGCTCTCAGCAACTTAGTAAGATCCTGTTCCAAATAAAAAATAAAATGGGTCTGGGGGTGTAGCCTCGAGGTAGAAGGCCCAGGGGTTCCATCCCCAGTACTATGAAAAAAAAAAAAAAGAAAAATATGTTCAAAAGGAAAAAATATCTATTTGTAGGAAGCTAAAAAGAAGCCTACCTACTCTCCCTGAGAGGCAAAATAACAGCCTCAAACTCTAAAGAGTAAGGTCATTAGCCTAGTTCTTTCATTTTCACACAAATCACATCCAATTGGGAGCACAGCCACAACCCAAGTCCCTGATTTCAAGTTCAAAACCCTTTCCACCATTTTTAGAGTGTCCATGTGCCCCTCAAATCAGAGAATACCATGGTGGCAAGACAAGGAGCCATGGACTGCACACACCCACAGGAAGTCCATAAGAAGAAATACAAGAGAAAAGTCCTTCAGATCATGAAACAACACACAAACAGCACTCTGCCACGGGGAGTCAATGCCCAAGTACTAACTACCAAAAGCGGGGATGAATTTTGAAAACAGTTGCTTCCATGACCTTCTCCATCTACTGTTTAATGTTATTTATGCTTTTCTGTGCAATTGTCAAATATGGACCAAAATACTTCTAAAAGACAATAACATGATTTAATTTTTTTTTTCCCGGTACTGGGGATTGAATTTAGGGGCACTCTACCTCTGAGCTATACCCCTAGCCCTATGTTTTATTCTTTATTTTGAAACAGGGTCTCACTAAGTTGCAGGTGCCTCACTAGGTAGCTGAGGCTGGCCGTGAACCCGGATCCTCCAGTCTCAGTCTCCCAAATGCTGGGATTACAAGCGTGAGCCACCACGCCTGGCTCATGATTTAATTTTGACTTGAAATATTAGTGACAGGAAACATTTGGCAAATAGAAGAAATAAAACTCATAGAGAAAACACAAAACACACTCCGAAACTGATGGCTTTTTTTTTTTTTTTTGTGGTGGTACTGGGGATGGAACCCAGGGGCATTCTATCTCCAGGCTATACCCCAAGAGCTATTTATAAATATATATATATATATATATATTTCATTTGGAAACAGGGTCTCACTAAGTTGCTGAGAGCCTCACTAAGTTGCTGAGGCTGGCTTCGAACCTGCGATCCTCCGGTCCAGCCTCCCAAGTGCTAAGATTACAAGCATGCGCCACCATGCCCAGCTCAGACTGATGGCTTTGAATGGCAGACTGCTGCTCTGGCACAAGGCACCTACTCTTGCTTCTTTGGGTATCAGAAGTTTCAGGATTCAGCACTCCTCTCTCTCTCTGTGTGTGTGTGTGTGTATATATGTATATATATATATATAATATATATATATTAATAATAATTATACACACACACACACATATATATATATATATGTATATATATTTTTTTCTTGGGGGGGTATAGTATTGGGGATTGAACCTAGGGACATTGGGAGCATTCTATCTCTGAGCTACACCCCCAGCCCTTTTTATTTATTTATTTTTTTGTTTGTTTGTTTTGAATCAGGATCTCATTAGGTTGCTGAGGGTCTCACTAAGTTGCTGAGGCTGGTCTTGAACTTTTGGTCCTCTTGTCTCATTCTCTCAAGTACTGGGATTACAGGTGTGTGCTACCACACCCAACTTAGCATATTTTATTTTATTTTGGCACTGGAAATTGAACCCAGGGACATTCTATCTCTGAGCTACACTCCCAGCCTTATTTTATTTTTATTTTGAAACAAGGTCTTACTAGGTTGATGAGAGTCTCACTACTTGTTGAGGATGTCCTTGAGCCTTTGATCCTCCTGTTTCAGCCTCCCAAGTACTGGGATTATAGGTATGTACCACCATATCTAGCTTCAGCATTCCTTTTTTATGTGACACTTCAGGTTTCTTCCAGAAACTTGGGTGAATCCACCATGAAATAGTTTTAATTTTCAAAATCATGAAAGAATCCTTAAGAAAGTCCTGGAGAGCATGCAAGCAAGCTTCCATCCGTCCATCCAACCATCCATCTTTTTTTCTGCAGTACTAGGGATTGAAACTAGGGGCCCTCTGCCACTAGCTACATCCCTACTCCTTTTTAAAAGTTTTTGTTTTGACACGGGGTTTCACTAAGTTGCCCAGGCTAGACTTGGATTTGTGATCTTCCTGCCTCAGGCTCCTGAGTTACTGGGATTACAGGAGTGCACCATGGGCACTTGGCAAAGCAAGCTTTCTAAACATAGCAACTAGCAAGGAAATTCTGGACCTCAACCCCCAGGGGAAGTATATGGGCTTTAAAAAGGTGACATTTTAGCCAAGCATGGGGGTGCATATTTGTAATCCCAGTACTTGGGAGTCTGAGACAGAAGGATCACAGGTTCATGGCTAGCCTTGGCTACTTAGTGAGGCCCCCCGCAACTTAGTGAGACTGTTTCAAAAAAAAAAAAAAAAATAGGGCTGCAAGTATAGCTCAGAGGTAGAACATCCCTTGGTTCAATCCCCACTACCACATACACAAAAGTGACATTTCAGGAGGTTGTAGTAGTTTATGCCTGTAATCCCAGTACTTGGGAGGCTGAGAGAAGAGGATCACAGGTTCGAGGCCAGCCTCAGCAACTTAGTGAGATCCTGTTTCACAATAAAAAATAAAATAGGGCCGGGCGTGGTGGCACACGCTTGTAATCCCAGCATTCGGGAGGCTGAGACCGGAGGATCCAGGTTCGTGGCCAGCCTCAGCTACCTAGTGAGGCCCTCCGCAACTTAGTGAGACTCGGTTTCAAAATAAAGAATAAAAAATAGGGCTGGGGGTGTAGCTCGGAGGTAGAATGCCCCTGAGTTCAATCCCCAGTACCGCAAAAAAAATAAAATAAAATAAAATAAAATAAAATAAAATAAAATAGGGCTGGTGGTGTAGCTCAAAGGTAGAAGTACCAAAAAAAAAAAAAAAAAAAAAAAAAAAAAGTAAGTGTAGCCGGGCATGGTGGCTCATGCTTATAATCCCAGCATTCAGGAGGCTGAGACCGGAGGATCCGGGTTTGCGGCCAGCCTCGGCTACCTAGTGAGGCACTCCGCAACTTAGTGAGACTCGGTTTCAAAATAAAGAATAAAAAATAGGGCTGGTGGTATAGCTCGGAGGTAGAATGCCCCTGAGTTCAATCCCCAGTACCGCAAAAAAATAAGTGTGTGTGTGTGTGTGTGTGTGTGTATGTGTGTGTGTGTGTGTGTGTGTGTGTGTGTGTGTGTGTGTGTGTGTTATTAGGGATTGAACTCAGGGGCCTTCTACCTTTGAGCTATACCACCAAAGAGTCCCAGTAAAGTTGCTGAGGCTGGCCTCAAACATGTGATCCTCTTCTCTCAGCCTCCCAAGTACTGGGATTACAGGTGTGTACCATCACACCTGACAAAGGGAGCCTTTCTGAAAAGGGAAAATCCAAAGCAGGAAAGTACTACTGAAGTCTCTCAGCACTACACACCTCCTGTGAAAGGAACATCTGGAAGGCTGCACTCTGCAGCTAGGTGGTAGAGTGCTGGCCTAGCATGCATTTGCAAGGCCCTGGCTTTAATACCCAGCACTGGAAAAATAAACAAACACTCAGCCCAGAAGTCTCCCACTGAATGACAGCTCTGATTCTCTCTGCAGCACTTTGGTGCCTTCAGGTCACACACAGCTGGGGTGAGGGTAACAGTGAATTGGGTTTCTCAATTGTATGGCTGCCTGTCTTTCTTCAAATAGTATGTTACTTTGGCTGTCTCAATGTTGGTGTTTTGTTGAATTACAGTAACATCTGAGCTTATAATAGTATCTGATCGCCACACAGCTCTGAGGCCAGAGGTCTCCTCCATATGGCCATCCAGGAAGAAAGGGACATGAGTCCTGTGGCACTACAATTATAGACCAGAAAAGTCTGGTGGACTCATGACTTAATCCAAACATACAGCTATCTTCCAACCATAAGGAAGTTATTTTTAATCTTTTTTTTTTTTTGGAGACAGGGTCTTGCTATCTTATCCAAGCTGGTCTTGAACTCCTGGGCTCAGGAAATCCTCTTGCCTCAGCCTTCCAAAATGCTGGGATTGTAGGCATGTGCAAAAAAGTTATTTTCTGTATTAGGTATTATAATTGTGAAATTAATCATTTTAGCTTGAATTTTGGAAGTAAGCTAGTTTTACTAAGGCTTATGAGAAGAGCATTTTGGTAGTTTATGAGAGTTTCCATGGAACACAATACTTTGGAAAAAAAAAAAAAAGGAGAGAGAGTATCGTGTTTACTGGGCCATGGGTGGGTAACTGACATTGGGTGACATAACTAATAGGCAATTATAACATCCAGCATTCCAAATCTATTTAATAATTTGTTTTGAAGAAATATAGCTTCCAAAAGAATAAAAGGAAGACCTATTTGTTTGAATGGCTGCATGTTAAAGTTAAAAGTATAAAATAATCTCACCCTAAAAAAAAAATCAAATATTTTGTAGCAACCCAAACTTAAAAAAGGGTTCAAAAAGTTTATTGGTAAATTGGGCTGGGAATAGAGTACAGTGGTAGAGTGCTTACCTAACAAGGGTTCGGGTTCGATCTCTAGTACCAGACTTTTTAAAAAGTTTATTTGTAAAAGAATTACTTAGGCCGGGCATGGTGGTGCATGCTTTTAATCCCAGTACTTGGGAGGCTGAGACTGGAGGATCCGGGTTTGTAGCCAGCCTCAGCAACTTAGTGAGACCCTCCACAACTCAGTGAGACCCTGTTTCAAAATAAAGAATAAAAATAGGGCTGGGGGTGTAGCTCAGAGTTAGAATGCCTCTAGGTTCAATCCCCAGTACTACAAAATAAACAAATAAATAAATAAAAATAAAACATAGGGCTGGGGGTGTGGCCTGGAAGTAGAAGGCCCCTGGGTTCCATCCCCAGAAACACATACACACACACACACACACACACACACACACACACACACACACACAGAATAGTCATGACCCAAACCACTGGGGGAATGCTATCAATAAATGCTTCAAGATTAGAGGGCTACATACTTGTAATGGGCTTTTCTTTCTCAGGTACTATTATAAACTCAGATTTTACTGTAATTCAACAAAACATCAACATCAAGTAACATACTATTTGAAGAAAGACAGGTCCAGATGCACTGTTTATAATTGGTTATGTGATGAGGCAGCTTCATTAAAAATGCTTCCTCTTAGCCGGGCGTGGTGGCGCACGCTTGTAATCCCAGCATTTGGGAGGCTGAGACCGGAGGATCCGGGTTCGAGGCCCGCCTCAGCTATCTCGTGAGGTACTCCACAACTTAGTGAGACCCGGTTTCAAAATAAAGGATAAAAAAAAATAGGGCTGGAGGTGTAGCTCGGAGGTAGAATGCCCCTGAGTTCAATCCCCAGTATTGCAAAAAAAAAAAAAAAAAAAAAAAAAAAAAAAAATGCTTCCTCTTTTCTCTAGTTTGTAGATTGGGATGGGTATTGGGCATATCCCAGCCAAGATTTGGGCCAGATCTATATACCATTGTTCTTCTGCCTATCCAAAACATTTTAGGGTAAAGTGCCATGACACGTGGCAGATAACAAGTTTGCTTACTATGATTTTTATATCTTTTTATTTTGAGAAAGTGAGTTGTCGAGGCTGGCCTCAAAGAACTTGTGACCAAGTACTGCCTCAGCCTCCCAAGTATTGGGATTACAGGTGTGTGCCACTGCACCTGGCTTCAAGCTTGCTTACTGTGAAAAGCACAGACACGACAACTTAAGAGTTCTGCTTAAAGCTCATAAAATGTCTTTTCACAAAATAAGATTTTCATTTATATAACCACCATGCAAAGATCATTTATTGTTGGAATTAGGAAAACATACAGAAAATAAATCTTTAGGAGTAGCACAACATGTTTTATCTCCCTAATTTCTTTTTGCCCTGTCATTTCATTATAAATTCAGCTGATTTCAGGATGCTGAGAATTCTGGTTGGCTAGTGAGGTGGATGTAGAGCTCACTTGGAAGGCGGGGTAATAGAAGACAGTTGGCTACAGGTCTTCCCACTAGCCTAGAATCCCTGGCACACAAGAGGACTGACAGGATCACTGAGCAAACAGACATTCCTGGGCATCTTGCTATCCTCAAAACATTCCAACCTGAAGTAGTAGTCTTATTTCTTTCTTTTTATTTTTTATTTATTTATTTAATTTATTTATTTATTTTTTGCAGTAGTGGGGATGGAACCCAGGGGCATTCTACCTCTGAGCTACACCCCTCACCTTTTTTTTATTCTTTATTGGGAAACAGGGTCTCACTAAGTTGCAGAAGGCCTCATTAAGTAGCTGACACTGGTTGTGAACTTGTGATCCTCCTGTCTCAGTCTCCCAAGTACTAGGATTACAAGCCTATGCCACTAAGCCCGGCCTTAACCTTTTATTTTGAAATAGGGTCTCACTCAGTTGTGGAGGGCCTCACAAAGTAGCTGAGGCTGGCTTCGAACCTGTGATTCTCTTGTCTCAGCCTACCAAGTACTGGGATTACGAACCTGCGCCAACACACCCAACATCCTGAAGTAGTATTCAAAGAAGTATAATAATAATGTATAAATAATAATGTTAACCGGGTGTGGTGGTGCACGCTTGTAATCCCAGCATTCGGGAGGCTGAGACCGGAGGATCCGGCTTCGTGGCCAGCCTCAGCTACCTAGTGAGGCACTCCACAACTTAGTGAGACTCTGTTTCCAAAATAAAGAATAAAAAATATGGCTAGGGGTGTAGCTTGGAGGTAGAATGCCCCTGAGTTCAATCCCCAGTACCAAATAATAATAATAATAATAATAATAATAATAATAATAATAATAATAATGTTTTTAAAGTGCACTAATTTCTAGAAATGAGGGAATTAAAAAAAAAACTAAAACAAAGTTTAAATCATTGTAAAGGATATTTGTGAAGGAAATGAAATGCTAATAATAGCCAACCTGTTTTTCTTTTGTGGTACTGGGGATTGAGCACAGGGGCATTCTACCTCTGAGCGATACCCCCAGCTGTATTGTTATTCTTTATTTTGAAACAGGGTCTCACAAAGTTACTGAGGCTGGTTTTAAACCTGCGATCCTCCTGTCTCTGTTTCCCACTTACTGAAATTACAAGTATGTACCACCATGACTGGCTAGCCAACATGTTTTATACCAGAAATACTTCATCTCACTGAGTCATGTCTGGGATATGCATATGTTTTTTACCTCCATTTTACCTTCTTAAATGATATAAATCAAGCCAGGTGTGGTGGTGCATCTTGTAATCCTAGTACTTCGGAGGCTGAGACTGGAGGATGACAGGTTTGCAGCCAGCCTCAGCTACTTAGTGAAGCCTTCCACAACTTAGTGAGACCCTGTTTCAAAATAAAGAATAAAAAATAGATCTGGGAGTGTAGTTTGGAAGCAGAATGTTCCTGGGTTGAACCCCTAGTACCGCAAAAAAAAAAGAGAAACATATGAATCACTAAACCTGCATCATTCTTTTTGTTATTCAACGATAGGTTTTCCTTGGAGGTATCTTATGGGCTCTACTCAACCCCTAGCCAAACTCACTCCCTCCTTTCCTTTCCTCTCCTTCCTTCCTCCCTCCCTCCCTTCTTTCTTACTTTTCTCTTTTTCTGTGGTACTAGGTTCTACCTCTGAGCTACAGCCCCAGCCCTATTTTATTTTGCTTTTATTCGGAGACAGGGTCTCACTAAGTTGCTGAGGCTTGCCTCGAACCTGTGATCCTCCTGTCTCAGCCTCCCATGTACTGAGATTTCAAGCATGTGCCACCATGCCCTGTGAGAGTCTGTTTTAAAAAAAAAAAGGGCTAGGGATGCAGAGCGCACATTCTCTCTCTCTCTCTCTCTCTCTCTCTCTCTCTCTCTCTCTCTCCTCCTCCCACAACTATTAAAAGAACCAGACACTGTAACAAACTGGATGTTCTTACCTTCCCCTGGTAGCCTTCTGTAGAACCTTCATTCCCACCAGGCTGCAGGACTTGCCTTCCAGCTGTCGGTCCTTTAAGATGGCACCCTCCAAGTGCACTTCACCAAACATTCCACAGGCATCTTGCACCAGAAGGCAGACTCTAGAAAAAGAATTCACATTTGTTCTTTGAGGAGAGTTTAGATCAATACGGGGATCAAGATGGCCTTCCCCTTCACTAGAAATCTATTCTGGTCATATTCCTAAAGCGCTGAGTCAGGGCAAACAAGGATGGACACAAGCACATACTTTCTGGATCTGTACATGCAGGTATTTGGATTCATAGCCACAAATATAGGAGCCAGAATTATTTTTTGGCATGAAACAAATCCCTGAGCCAAACATGATTGAAAACCACACAAAGACAACCATCTTCTCATATCAAATGTATCACTGCTGTCCAGAAACAGTGCCCTCCCCCTCTCTCCTCCCCCTCCTCTTCTTCTTCTTCTTTTTTTTTTTGGTGGCACTAGGGTTTGAAACCAGAGCATTCAACCTTTGAGCTACACCCCAGCCCTGTTTTGTTTTTTTATTTTAAAACAGGGCCTTGCTAAGTTGCTGCTGAGACTGGCCTTGAACCTGTGATCCTCCTGTCTCAGCCTCCCAAGTACTGGGATTACAGATGTGGGCCACCACCCCGGACTCAGAGTGCCCTCTTCTCCCCATCTTTATTCTGTTCCCTGTGGCATTTATATTTTATTTGGATGCTTAAAGAAGAGGCATTTATATTTTGTAGATGCTTAAAACTTCAGTGTAACATTATTCAAAGAACAACAATAAGGAGTTTTTTTCAAAAGGTACTTATTTATTGATATGCATATCCCAGCAGCACAAAAACGCAGCTGGCAGCCACTTGCACATGATGGATATCCAGGGACAGATGGGATTGCCCCAGTTTTTAAGTTTAGAGGTCAGGATTCATGAAAATCTATCTGCGACCGAACTTCCAATCCTCATAATTTAGGCAAATGAAGCCTTATTTATCACAAAGTAACACATTTTCAGAAAACACTTCATGGAGCCTAAAAACATTTAGTCAGAAAATAACTTTACGAGATAAAACTGCAGTACACGAAACTATTTATGTATGCATGTATTTTATTTATTTATTTATTTATTTATTTATTTATTTATTTATTTATTTATTTTATTTTATTTTGGTACTGGGGATTGAACACAGGGGCACTCTACCTCTGAGCTATACCCCTAGACCTATTTTATGTTTTATTTTGAAACAGGGTCTCACTAAGTTATGAAGGACCTTACTTATTTGCTGAGGCTGGCCTCGAACCTCTAATCCTCCTGTCTCGGACCTCCCAAGTACTGGGATTACAGGTGTGCACTACCACACCTGGCCACACAACTATTTTAAAGATAAGACTATAAAGGAGAAGACAAGTATAGGGAGTCTCAATCTGAAGATAGGACCCCAGACTCCCTGACGTGTTCCCAGGCCCACAGGAGAAGCAAATGGAAGCCAGGTGCAGGGCACACACCTGGAATCTCAGAACTTAGGAGGCTAAGACAGGAGGATCACAGGCTGAAGGCCAGTAAGTGATAACTTAGACGCTGTTTTAAAATAAAAAGGGCTGGAGTGTAGCTCAAAGAAGGAACACTCCTGTGTTCAATCCTCAGTATCACAAAGCAACAAGAAAGAAGCAAAGGGAAATACTGTCTGAAAGAAAGCATCTTTAATTGGATTGCTAGTTTGCCATGGAGTGAGCGCCAAGGTGTGCTCTCATAAAAATCAACAAACAAGAAACTAAACCAGTATGTGGGAAGAGTCAGAAGAAATAACAGACCTGCTAAGGACTCAAGATATTAGAATTAACAAATAGGAAATTCAGAACAACATGTTGGGGCGGGAGGTAAGGCTGGCAATAGAGATTGAACCCAGGAGTGTTCTGCCTCTGAACTGCATTCCTAGTCCTTTTAAAAATTTCAAGACAAGGTCTTAAATTACCCAGCAAGACAGGGTCTTTCTAAATTACCCAGACTAGTCATGACCTTGTGATCCTCCTATTTCACGCTCCCAAAGAGCTGGGATTATAGGCATATACCACAGCACCTAGCTCAGTATAACTTTTAAAAAGTTAAATTATAATAAAAATATTAACTTGGGGCAAGAAGCTATACAAAATGATCTGGCATTTTTTTTCTTCTCTTTTTTGCTGTACTGGGGATTGAACTCAGGGGCATTCTACCTCCAGCTATACCTCCAGTCCTACTTTTTATTCTTTATTTTGAAACAGGGTCTCACTAGGTTGTGGAGGGCCTCACTAAGTAGTTGAGGCTGGCCATGAACCCAGATCCTCCTGTCTCAGCCTCCCAAGTACTAGGATTACAAGTGTGCGCCACCACGCCCGGCTGATCTGGCAAATTTGAAGAATGAAATAGAACTTTCAAACCGTAAAGCTATACCAATAAGCAAAAAATGAAAAATGCCTCAACTGAGCTTAACAAATGGCCACGTCCATCTGGAGAGTGTGTTTGTGGGACTGGCTTCTGTAGATACATGAGTCACCTAGAATGTAGCTTGAGAAAGGAGAGAGAAGGGACAGAACAGGAAGGTCTACCATAGGCCTGCTAGGAATCCCCGAACAAAATGGACCAAGAAGAAACAGTCATTTGTAATACGAATTGTTCCCAACTGATGGAAGATACAGGAAGAAAAACAAGTATCAAACAGGACAACAAGAAGAAAATCCACTCTAACACATGCACTATGATGAAACTAGAGAGCACCAAAGCAAAGAGAAGATTTTAGAAGCAAGAAGCTCACAAGTGGGATTTTTTAGCATCCTTTAGCATCCTTGCACAATGAGAAGATTTTTCAAAGAAATGAAAATTTGGCTTCTATCAACCTTTTCAATAAAGCCAGAAGCCAGTGGAAAATTTGCAAAATTCTGAAAGCTAAATTAGAACTGTTCACCAGCAAGACTACCTTTCAGTAATTGTGGTAAGCCAGGCTGAGACAGGAGGATCAAGGTTTGAGACCAGTCTCAGCAACTTAACCAGGCCCTCTGCAACTTAGTGAGACTGTGCTTCAAAACAAAAAAATTAAATAGGGCTCAGGGTGTCGCTCAGAGGTAGAATGTTCCTGGGTTCAATTCCTAGTACCACAAAAAACAACAACAACAACAACAAAAACAAGGTGCTCCCATGGTGCACAATGGTGACACACACCTGTAATTCCAGTGACTTGAGAGGCTGAGGATCACAAGTTCCAGGTCTGGGGGTCTATCTTGGAGGTAAAATCCCTCTGGTTTAATCTCCAGTACCACAAGATAGAAAGATAGACAGACAGACAGATAGATGATAGTTAAAAGGGCTAGGGATGTAGCTCAGAGGTAGACCACCCTAGGGTTAAATCCCTAACACACACACACACACACACACACACACACACACACACACACACACACACACCAGAAAGAGCTGTGGTCAAATAAAGACATTCCCAGGTAAACTAGGAGCATTTCCCACCTTCACAATGAGGTATTTGCTAAATACTAAGGCAATTAGTGAAATGGTTTCTAATTATAGGCTTCAGGAAAAAGGAAATTATTTGGGATAAGGTCTCAGATACAAAAAGGACTAGTGATGAAAATCATAAATAAATCAGAATAAACATGGTGGGATAACATAACAGCACAATTGACAACATTAACCAACAGGTAGAGAACTGAAACTAAGAATGGAAGGCACAGACATCAAACGGGGCAACAAGTTTAAATGTGCCCAAGTCCTCATGGCACTCCAGCCCAAACTAAGGTGTGAACATACACACAGTCTATGTGGTAAGATGTCAGGGAAAGTAACCAGAGAAGAGAAACTTCCAAGTCACTGAAGGGGAAAAAAAAATGAAGTGAGAGACACAGGCAAACAAAACTAAAATATGAGGAAAAGCATGAAAAGGCAAGAAAATATAGGGTAATAAGTAAGATAGTAGACATAAGTCCTTATATACCAGAAATGGAATAAAAACAATTTTAACTTGTCAGTTAAAAGAGAATTTGTCATGTTGCTCAAAGGAAGAAAAAAATGTCTTTTGACAAACTGTTGACAGAAAACCTAAAACAAAAAAGATCCAAAGCAAAAGGACACAAAAAGAATTTCTAACAAATATTAGCCTGAAGAAAGCTCAAGAGAGTAAATAAAAAATTTTAGGAGAGAAAGCATTATTAAGATTTGAGAAAGCTGGGTGTGGTAGCGCATACCTGTAATCCCAGTACCAGGAGACTGAGACTGGAGTATTACCAGCTTCAGCAATTTAGGGAGACCTAGTTTCAAACTAAAAAGTAAAATAGAGCTGGGCGTGGTGGCGCACGCTTGTAATCCCAGCATTCGGGAGGCTGAGACCGGAGGATCCGGGTTCGAGGCCAGCCTCAGCTATCTAGTGAGGCACTCCGCAACTTAGTGAGACCTGGTTTCAAAATGAAGTAAAAAATAGGGCTGGGGGTATAGCTCAGAGGTAGAATGCCCCTGAGTTCAATCCCCAGTACCGCAAAAAAAAAAAAAAAAAAAAAAAGTAAAGTAAGGCTGGAACTATAGCTTGGAGATAGAATGCCTCTGGGTTTAATCTCCAGCAAAACCGAAGGAAAAAAAGATGAGAGAAGCTACTTAGAAGGCTGAGATAAGAAGATCACAGGTTCAAGGAGAACCTCAGCAATTTAGCGAGAACCTGTTTTTTTAAAAAAAGGGCTGGGAGCCGGGAGTGGTGGCGCATGCTTGTAATCCCAGCATTCGGGAGGCTGAGACCGGAGGATCTGGGTTTGCGGCCAGCCTCAGCTACCTAGTGAGGCACTCCGCAACTTAGTGAGACTCGGTTTCAAAATAAAGAATAAAAAAAAAAAAATAGGGCTGGGGGTATAGCTCGGAGGTAGAATGCCCCTGAGTTCAATCCTCAGTACCGCAAAAAAAAAAAAGGGCTGGGGATTTAGCTCAGAGGTAGAGCACCTCTGGGTTTCATCCCTAATACCCCTCCCCCAAAATTAGAATGGCCAGCAATATTGATAATAAGGTTTAATTTACCAGGAAGACATACTATGCTAAACCTTTATGGTCTTATGAGTTTCAAACATATAAAATACTAATAAAACTACAGAGAGAAATGAACAAATCCATTATCATTGTGGAAGATTTTAACATACCTCTGCCAATTATTGATAAGTCAATAGAAAAAAAAGTTCATAAAAATTTAGAAAACTTGCATATACCTCATAAGTTTGATTTGCTGTGTAAAGAATGAAAAATTTCCCCTAATTAGAACAAGTGCATTCTGAAGCATACATGGGACATACATAAAAACTGACCACACACTTGGCAATAAAGCAAGTCTCGATAAATTTTAAAGAACCTGTGTTATATGAGACACGTTCTTTACCTAAGTGAGAAATCAAGCAAAAAAACATGTACTTTAAAAATTTGGAAACTTTATAACACAATTTTCTTCCAGTATTAGAGATTGAACCCAGAGGCCTTCTACCTCTGAGCTGCATTATCAGACTTTTAATTATTTTTATATTTATTTATTTGTGCATGTATGATACTAGGGATTGAACCCAGAGGAATTCTACCTCTGAGGTACATGCCCAGACCGACCTACCTTCCTTCCTTCCTTCCTTCCTTTCTGTGTGTGGTACTGGGGGTTGAACCCAGAGGCATTCTACTTCCAAGCTACACACCCAGACATTTATTATTATTATTATTATTATTATTATTATTATTATTATTATTATTATTATGTGTGCGCGCGCATGGTATTGGGGATTGAACCCAGAGGATTCTATTTCGAAGTTACAGACCCAGACTTTTATTACTGTTATTTATTTATTTATTTATTTATTTATTTTGTGTGTGTGTGTGTGTGTGTGTGTGTGTGTGTGTGTGTGTGTGTATGCGCATGTGTGGTACTTGGGATTGAACTGAGGGGCATTCTACCTCCAAGTTACACCCCCAGCACTTTTTTTTGGTTTTGTTTTGCAACAGGGTCTGGCTAGGATGCTGAGAGCCTTGCTACACTGTTGAAGCTGTTCTCAAACCTGTGATCCTTCTGTCATAGCCTCCCAAGTAATGGGATTACAGGTATGCATCACCATGCCTGGTTAGTTATTTTTATTTTGAAATAGGATCTCACTAAATTTCTGAGGTCCTTGCTAAATTACTGAGGCTGGCCTCGAGCCTGGGATCTTCATTCCTCAGTCTCCTGAGTACTGGGATTACAGGCGTGTGCCCCATGTCCAGCTTTATAACATAGTTTTCAACTCATAGGTCAAATAGGAAATCACAGTGGGGAAGAGCCAATACTTTGAACTGTTGGTAATAAAAATGTAACATGTCAAAATTTGGGTTATATTAGGCATGGTGGCACCACCTGTAATCTTGGTACTTGGAAGGTTGAGACAGAAGAATTGCAGGTTCCAGCACAGCCATACCAAGTAGTGAGACTCTCATCAATCTAGTGAGACCCTGTTTCAAAAATAAAAATATAAAAATAAAAATAAAAATAGGGCCGGGAGTATAGCTCAGAAGTAGAGTGCCCCTGTGTTCAATCCCCAGTACCACAAAAAACCAAACAGAAAAACTTGGATTACCAAGGAAATGATATAACCTTCCATATAATAAAATAGCACTTTTCCTATTTACATTTTTTGGGGGTACTGGGGATTGAATCCAGAGGCATTCTACCTCCAAGCTCTACCCACAGCCTGATTATTTATTTATTTAACTTTATTTTTTTGCGGTACTAGGGATTGAACCCAGGAGCATCTACCTATGAGCTACAACCCCAGCTCTATTTTTTATTGTTTATTTTGAAACAGGGTCTCACTAAGTTGCAGAGGGCCTCACTAAGTAGTTAAGGCTGTCCTTGAACCTGCAATCCTCCTGTCTCAGCCTCCCAAGTACTGGGATTATAAGCATGTGCCACCATGCCCGGCTCTGCTTTTTTATTTCTTATTTGGAAACAGGGTCTCACTAGGTTGCTGAGAGCCTTGCCAAGTTACTGATGCTGGCTTTGAACCTGTGATTCTCTGGTCTCAGCCTCCCAAGTACTGGGATTATAAGTATGCACCACTATGCCCACCTCTCCTATTTACACTTTAAAATTACTTTTCTATGTACTTATCAAAAATTCTAAAGCTGGGCATGATGGTGCACGCTTGTGATCCCAATACTTGGGAGGCTGAGACAGGAAGATCACAGGTTCTCTGCCAGCCTCAGCTATTTAGTGAGGCCCTCTGCAACTTGGTGAGACCCTGTTTCAAAATAAAGAATAAAAATAGGGCTAGGAGTGTAGCTCAGAGGTAGAATGCCTCTAGGTTCAGCCCCTAGTACAGAAAAAAAAAACTGCAGCAAATCTCCCAGGATGCTGAACTTCCCAGGTGCTCCTTCCTGAAGGACTTCTGCTCTGCTGAAATATGGAGGTATGAGCATGTACACATGAGGCAGGGCATGCATTCGAGGACCCCTTACCAAAAAACCCGGGACTCCCTTTGTGTTTTGCTAGGTTGGGATCTCCTATTTCCTACACGCATAGTTTTCCTTTTTTTTTTTTTTTTTTTTGCAGTACTGGAGATTGAACCCAGGGGCATTCTACCTCTGAGCTACACCCCAGCCCTATTTTATTCTTTATTTTGAAACAAGGTCTAAGTTGCAGAGGACCTCACTAAATAGCTAAGTAGCTGAGGCTAGCCAAGAACCAGGATCCTCCTATCTCAGCCTTCCAAGTACTAGGTTTACAAGCATGCGCCACCACACCGGGCTTCTTTCCTCTTTTTTTTTTCAGTACTAGGGATTGAACCCAGGGGCATTCTACCTCTGAGCTACATCCTCAGTCTCTATTTTTTGAAACAGGGTCTCACTAAGTTGCAGGGGGCCTTACTAAGTAGCTGAGGCTGGCTGCGAACCAGGATCCTCCCATCTCAGCCTCCCAAGTACTGAGATTACAAGTGTGCATTACCACCCCTGGCACCCCTGGCCCTTTTTTATTACTTATTTTGAAACAGCATCTCACTAAATTGTGAAAGGCCTAAATTGCTGAAGCTGGCTGCAAATCTGAGACCCTCTTATCTCAGCCTCCCAAATACTAGGATTACAAGTATGTGCCACCACGTCCAGCCTATTTTTCATTTTTAAATAGGGTCTCACTAAGTTGTTAAGGCTGGCCTGGAACCTTTGATCCTCCTTCCTCAGTTTCCCAAATACTGGGATTACAGGCCTGGGCCACCACACATGACATATCTTTCCTTATTAAGTGACTTCTTTTTTTTTTTTTTTTTGCGGTACTGGGGATTGAACTCAGGGGCCTTCTACCTCCGAGCTACGCCCCCAGCCCTATTTTTTATTCTTTATTTTGAAACCAAGTCTCACTAAGTTGCGGAGGGCCTCACTAGGTAGCTGAGGCTGGCCGCGAACCCGGATCCTCCGGTCTCAGCCTCCCAAATGCTGGGATTACAAGCGT
>PVLC010021972.1:0-27279 GCA_004027655.1 Graphiurus murinus
TAAGTTCTTTGCGTATATTAACTTAGCCCTCAGAACAATTGCAGATATGGTTAGCATCCCCATCTTAGCAGGTGAGTCATGCAACTATGCCACAGCTCCTTAATAGCTGGATCTTGAGCAAGGCTCAGTCCGCTGGAGTCCTGCAAAGCAGACGACTCCAAAAGAAGGAATGCGTGGCATATTCCACTTTGCATTATGTTATGTTCTGGAAATTTGGGGTACTTTGGGTTTTGCTTTCGTATTAATTATAAAGGAAAATTTCTTAGAAGATGGACAGACGGATTATGATTCTTCAATATTAGCTGAAAAAGCAGTGCCTCAAGACAATCCATAAGAAATTCATTAACATTGTTGGGCGTGGTGGTGCACGCTTGTAATCCCAGCATTTGGAAGGCTGAGACTGGAGGATCCGGGTTTGTGGCCAGCCTCAGCTACCTAGTGAGGTTCTCCGCAACTTAGTGAGGCCCTGTTTCAAAAATAAAGAATAAAAAATAGGACTGGGGGTGTAGCTCGGAGGTAGAATGCCCCTGGGTTTAATCCCTAGTACCCCCCCCCACACACACACAAAAAGAAATTCATTAACCACATACAAACATTAGTCAGGAAATGGGCTTTGCAAGCTTAGTTACTAAACAACCTTATGTTCCCTCTTAGCACACAGATAAATAAACAAAATAAATAAGCCAAAGAGATTTAGGTCTACTATTATGTCTATGAGTAAAGAAGGCTTTAAGACAGATAGTCTTTGTCCACTTTCACCTTGTCTCCCTAGAATTTCACTGGACACATTAACTCTCTAGCTACCTGAGAAAAAGATAAGAACACTGCTTAAAGGAGCTAAACAAATAGTAAAGATTTAAACTAATGAATAGAAGCTATTCATTAACTTTTGACACTGCTTTGTACTAAAAGTATCTTTATATACATATTGTATTTTGTAACCTTTATTGTTTTCTTAATCCCATTAAATGTTATGGGAAATGGCTTTTCTAGTTAAAGATGTACTTACTCAACCTTTAGAAAAATAAGACTAAAAAATCCTGTTCTATGTGCCTCACTGCAAAAAAGATAGTATAAAAACCAGCTACTAACAAGCAATAAACAGATACGCTTCTACATTGCATGCGGTGTGAGTGTATTCTCAAGACCTCGTCTTAATCCACACCTATTGAAGGACCTCCGACCCCACTGCCTGGAGGGCTGGACCCCCACAATGCAACTAGTAAGTGACAGAGCTGGGATTCAAACCCAGATAGATTGTCTCTAAGTTCAAATATTAGTGAGACACCTACCCATAAAGATGACTTCACTTTAGAATAGTTGCCCTGTGTATAGCCTTTCTTCACGGCAGGAATTTTATATCTAGCCACTGTATTCCAAATGATGAAATGATAGTATTTGAATGTGAAAGTGTTTTTCCTTCTGTACTCTGTGACAGTGTGTATAGCCAGCCCAGTCAGCGTGTCACCATTATCCAAAGTAAAAACAATGGTGGCCTCTTTCCTGCACTTTCCACCTGATCAGCAATGGATCTTAACTTTTACAGTGGATTAAGGAGCCTGTTCACAATAATCATCAATAATGAGGGCCATAGTGGATTGATTTTGTGATCTCCATGATCAATTCCTGTCTACTGAAATATAGATAAAGAAAAAAAAAATCTAAAAGAAGCCTGCAATACAATCTTTTGTAACTCCAAAGAGATTTCTTTACAAGTCGAGTTTGTCAATGATCTGTAGAGGAATAACTGTGCCCAAAGGCTACCTACTCCTGCAGAACAGATTAGCTTGCTGGGCCTCAACTTTCAATTAGTCAAGGCAACAGGCATGCCACTGTCTGTAGAGTCTTTTCTGTGGTCACAGCCTGTGCCTCTCTGCAGCTGGGTTCTTCCAGCATGTGGGTTCCCTGTGACATTAGCTCTTGATCTTACAGAATCATGACATGTAGCTGCAGCTGTCTGTTAGGAAGCTTAGTTGCATTGGATGGGAGTGGGAATTGGAGTGCCTTTCTCAATTCTCTTGGTGTCTTGACAGTCAAGATTAGGATAATCCTGCAAAAGGGAATCCTTCTAGTGGCCATTGTCTATTGGCTTTCCAGGATCTCATCAATGATGCTCAAGAAAATGGTTTCCTTCTTGATCATGTAACGTGTGCTGTCGAAACTTGGAGGTCACCCTACCATAGATTGACTGCCTTTGGAGCTACTTTTGATAACAATGATTCTATAATCTGGAGATAGTAAAGATGCTCTTTTAAGAACTATGGTGGAAGCTGGGCATGGTGGTGCATGCTTATAATCCCAGTACTTGGGAGGCTGAGACTGGAGGATCCGAGTTCTCAGCCAGCCTCAGCTACTTAGGGAGGCCCTCCGCAACTTAGTGAGACCCTGTTTCAAAATAAAGAATAAAAAATAGGACTGGGGGTGTAGCTCTGAGGTAGAATGCACCTGAGTTCAATCCCCAGTACTGAAAAAAAAAAAAAAACAAAACAAAACCAAAAAACCAAAACATGGTGGAGTTCATGATGATTTTAGCTGAGTGGTTGAGTAGTTGTAGAATTAATAAAGATATCTCTCTCTCTCTCTCTCTCTCTCTATATATATATATATATATATATATCTATATCTATATCTATATCTATATCTATATCTATATCTGTATCTATATATATATATATATAAATGGGATCTGAGCACACCCTTCCAGGCTATCCTTCAATAGTTCCAAGATTAGAAAGTCTCCACAGTTACTTTATTGGTTAGATTTCACTTTTTACAAATCATCTATTGAGTACTAGGGAGTACTACCTAGACTCAGCAAGAAAGCAACCTGGAATCTATAAAATCACCTGTGTTTATAGAACTAGGAAAACAAGTTTCCCAGAAGTTAACCAAGACCTGGACTTCTAAGATTTTATTCATCTATTCATATCTCCAATAGCAGTGTCTAGAATTTGCTCTCATTTCCACATCTAATGGTCAAACTCAGATTTTATCACTTAAATGAATTATAAATTATTTTAATGTGATCTTCCTTCCTTCCTTCTTCCCTTCCTTTCTCCCTCCCTCCCCCCCTTCATTCTTTCCTTCCTTTCTTTCTCTTTCTCTCTTCAATGTTAGGGATCAAACACAAGTGCCTAGTGCATGCTAGGCAAGTGCTCTACCACTGAGCTACATACCCAAACTGTTTATAAAAATGTTTAAGTTTGGAAACCTTCCAGATAGTTCTGATTTTCATGATGTAAATTTTACAGATTTATTTTGTTTGGGTCTATCTGTCCAGCAATTCATAGCTCTCTTTAATTTGTATTCAATGGAAACAAGAAGGGAAAGACCCACATGTGTTGGAACCCAGGTGTGGATAAGGCTGGTTTTCAAGTTATTATTAACCAATTAGAAGGAGAGGAGCAAAGAGGTTTCTTCCTCCAGGCATTGATGCAAAGTTTTGAAAGGCCCCAGGATGGTAACACACCACCAGCAGAAGCTGAAGCTCCTCAACTCATTATTTCTCCAAACTTCCTAGCCAGCCCAAAAAATATGAGTGCAGACTGATGTGTTTCATCATAGCTATATTTAGACTTACAACTTAGGGGAAATTGGCTCTTTCTAACTGTACCAAAATGTTAACCCCAAGGGTAATTATAAGCAGACGAAAAAATAGTCTTAATATGATATTTGATTCTAACTTTTGGGACAGACATAGAGTAAAATTTTTCTTTAATTTCTCCCATGAACCACCACCCAGTGGTTTATAATGAATTTTGGTGAGTCTCTGAAGAAAACCCACAGGAAGTCAACCCATTTATTTCTAAATGGTATCTTGAAGAATTTCATTGTGCTGACTACAAATTCTGGATGTACAAGATCTTAGAGATAAGCAACTCTGCCATAGAAGATACAGAATAATTTGAGATTTATTTTATTTTATTTATTGAACCCAGGGACATTCTACTTCTGAGCTACACCCCCGAACCTATTTTATTTTTATTTTTATTTTGAAACAGGGTCTCACTATGTTCATGAGAATCTCACTACTTGCTGAAGCTGTCCTCAAACCTGTGATACTCCTGTCTTAACCTCCCAAGTATGGAGGCAAAAAATGTGAACTTTAAAAGTAGGTAGGATGAGTGTGGAAAAGTGTTAAGACAAATCATATACTGCTTCCTAAGGAATTAGTGAGGACTGGAAAGAAGAGGTATTAGCCATACAATGAACAATGGAACTCAACTGTAGCCTAGAGGTGAGAGGAAGAGGATCTCGCTCAACCTTACCTCTGAGTATTACCAAAGTGTCATTGTGTTCTTCTCAGTTCACCATGAAAGAAGAAAGTACATGGTCCAAGTTAGTTTTCTTTAAATGTCTCCACTGTAAAGTTACTGTGTGTGTGTGTGTGTGTGTGTGTGTGTGTGTGTGTGTGTGTGTGTATTTGGTACTAGGGATTGGACCCAGGGGCATTTTACCCTGAGCTACACCCCCAGCCCTTTTTAAAAATTTTTTTATTTTGAAACAGAGTCTTGCTAAGTTGATGAGAGTCTTGCTACATTTCTGAGGCTGTCCTTGAATCTGCAATCCTCCTGTCTTGGCCTCCCAAATACTGGAATTATAGGCATGCACCACCAGCCCAGCAAGTTACTACTTTTTTCTTTGCACCTAACAAATAGTGAGAATATGTATATGTTTCTTTTTTCTGACAGTTCTCCATCTTTGAACCATTGGTATAGAGTAATTAATGTCTTAAAATGAAGGTGGTTTTTTTTTTTTTATCAACAACTACTAGAAGCCATTTTTAAAGCCTATGCCTTCAATTCCTTGCCTTTGCCACATGACTCTGCATCTAGGAGAAGATCTTCATTATTATGAGGCAAATACTAGTGCCCTAGCCAAGTCCAAAGAGAAGCAACTGAAGACAGGGCCTATCACTCAGTGAAGCCATCTCGCAGGTGATCTGGCTTTTCCCGCATCTAGCACGTCAAGCTCATCTAGTCCAAGGTGGGGCAACAATCAATTCCTGGAATTATGAGACACTTTAAATTTTCTGGGTCAGTTCTCTGGTACTGAGGTGGAGCTCAGTGGTGAGTCATTGATACACAGAGTCAAGAACTATGTTTAGAAAGTGTGGTGTCTGGCAGCAGAAGGTTTGGGCAGCCTGAGGGTCTCATCCTTCAATTTCTGAACGTGGGTGTGAGAGATGGTGCAATGACCTTGAATGAAATCTTACAAGAGCTCCTAACAAGAGATATGGGGTATGAAGGCACATTGTCACTTGAGCCAAGGTGCTGAAAGTTGACCAACTTTTCCTTCAAGACCCCATCCATTCCATAACACAGTCTTCTCCTTGAAGAAGTCACACAATGGATCCGAGACAGCCTGCCTTTGCTGTCATCTGGTCCACTGAGATGTATTTCAGGGATCAACCTGGTCTATGATCTGGACCAAAACAGGCTTTCTTGACCTCCTGTGTGCACCTGTGTTGTCCAATGCCACTGAGCAGAACAGACATGGTTGATCTTGTCTTTGTTTTGTTTTGTTACTGGGAACTGAACTCAGGATAGTTTTACCTCTAAGCTACACCCTTCTCTTCATCGTTGAAAGAGCATTCTGTTTCCCTTTATGTAGGTAAATGTGTATCCCTATGGATTCATGGATTCTTAGTATGGGTTAGGTTCATTATTATCATTATTTATTTGGGGGGCTCAAAATGCCCCAGATTTGTTGATTTATTGAGTTATCCTCACTACTTCAGAGTGACTTTCCTGAAAACAAAGTCATTCTTTCACACATCACAACATAATAATCAAAGTCAGTATATTTAGCATCCATACATTATTGTTATCTAAACAATGGTCCAACATCTTGTGAATTGTCTTAATAAAGTCTTTTCTAATTATCACCCCCACACACGAAATCCAAAATGGGATCACATGTTGCATTTAGCTGTCATGCCTTTTAAATCTCTCTTAACCTGGAATAGCTACTTTACCTTTGTCTTCAGTGTTGTTGGCACATATTTAAGGATAGAGCCAGTTATTTTGTAGAAAGTCCTTCAGTTTGAGGGAGGTTGGTACTGCCTAGTGGTTAGAGTCAGATTATATATTTCCAGTAGGAGTATTCTAGAAGCGACATTGTATTCTCAGGGTGTCATGTTGGAAGGCATGTGCTTTAAGTTGATGGTTTCCAGATTTCTCCATTTCAAGTTATTACTTTCCCTTTGAAATTGATGTGTAACTTGTAGCGATCTTGAGGCTATGCATGTATCCCATTCTTATCAGACTTTTACCCACTGATTGTAGCATTTGTTATCGGTTTTCACCTGAATCAATTATTTTATTTTTTTATGGAGAGGGGGAGGGTGGAACTAGGGATTGAGCCCAGGGGCATTCTACCTCTGAGCTACACCCACTGCCCTATTTTATTTTTATTTTGAAACAGGGTCTCATTTGGTTGATGAGAGTCTCACTACTTTCTGAGGCTGTCCTCCATCCTGTGATCCTCCAGTCTCAGCCTCCCAAATACTGGGATTATAGGTGTGAACCACCATGCCTGACTCTATTATTATGATAGGTGCAAAATGGTGATTTTCTACCTATGCCAATATTTCTACATTTATTAAGGTAGGCATTCTACTTTAAGGAAGAGCTTTCCATCATTCTATAATTGTTTTTTCATTCATATATTTCTGTATAGTTTCATGGGTTCTTTTATTCCGTGGGTTATAATTTATTACTATCATTATTTATTTTGATGGCCCAAATAACCCAGATTTGGTCAGTGGGATCACTTCCAAAAAACTGAGTCCAGTGTTTTTTAACATATCTGCATCATTTTTTCAGCCTTCTTTTGGATAAAATAAGACATTTCAGGGCTTATTTTATAATTTTCATGCCTCTGCCCCCTGGAAGTAGCCATTTATCCAAGGAGTAGTGGTTCTTTTCAATGGAGAATAATATTTGGAATCCAATCTCCAGGCAGCAGAGGTACTTGTTTCTAGTAGAGTCTTATTGCTTTGTCAGAAGACAGAGTTTAGTAATAAACATATGCATGTGAGTGTGTAGGCATTTGTCTATTACATATTTCATATGTGCATGTGTGTTTTATGTATATGTAAGTATATGTGCATACATAAAGTTATATCATGAATTCACATGAATACTACTGAGTCTAACCTAGCTTCACAGGGCTTATTCTAGGCTTCTTCTTTCCACACTTATAATCCCCTTCCTGAGAGATGTGTTTCAAAGCCATCCCTAGAATGAGGATAATCTGAGGGAAAGTCAGGAGTGACAGTAGAAAGTTAAAGGAAAAAAGCCTTAGAAATCTATTTTTGGTGTGGGCTCTCTCCTATTAAGCTTCTTGCTAATATTAAAATCCAATGAAAAATTTTACATGAAAGGAGAGTAGGATCTTAAGAAACCATTAAAAAAAAAAAAGAGCACAAAGTGAGAGAAAAAGAATAAAAGAGAAGTGGAAAATAAGCTCAAAAGTTCCATCAAGGTAAAGGGTTAAGCTCTTTAATAAGAGAGTAAATGAAATTTAAAATAGAAGACAGCCCAAGTGATGTGAACATGTATGAATACATCACTTTGAACCTCACTGTGTTGTATAATTACAACACACCAATGAGAGTATTAAAAAACCCAAGACACAACTTTTAAAAATAAATACAATATAATACAATACAATATCATGGAAGACTGGTTTATAACCAATGAGGTAAAAAGCTTAAAAACATAAAAAGCAAAGAACATAAAACACTAGGCCAAAATACCAACACCGAAGAACTGGAAATTTAAAATAATAAAAGGGATTAAAGATTAAAATAGGTGGTGCATGCTTGTAATCCCAGTGCTTAGGAGGCTGAGACAGGAGGATCACAGATTTGAGGATAGCCTCAGCAATTTAGTGAGTTCCTCAGCAACTTAGACCCTCTTTCAAAATAAAAACTAAAAACAGCTGAGGGTGTAGCTCAGAGGTACAGCATCCTTAGGTTCAATCCCCAATACCATTAACAAAAAACAAAAAACAAACAAAAAAGGAAATATGGAATGAAAAGGTAAAAATTAAAACTATAAAAAAAAAAGGTATTGGGGAAGTATATTTAAAAAGAAAACTGAAAGCTGAAGGACCAAAAAGGAGACTGAGAAGAGAACAGAGAAGGGCTGCGTGGTGGAGAAGGCTGAGAAAAGAGGGTTCATAGCAGATTGGCTTTTCTCAGAGGCATATGAACCTCCTGTTGAAATTCAAGTGCCCTTAATGAAGCTAGAGCAGCACTTGCTCTCTCTGTCTTTGTTGGAGATATGCCACTATAAACTCTCTGCAAAGAGCCAACAGCCAGCTGGGAGTGAGGGATGGAGGGTGAATGTTCTTAAAGCCCACAGTTGGTACAAGAGAGGGCAGAACAGCCTCAGGGTATTAGGAGCCCCCTATTCACTCCCTCCTTCTTTCTTTATTTCTTTTCTTTTTCCTTCTTTTATTATTTTTTGCTTGCTCTTTTTTTTAAATCAAAAAACATATTTGTTTTTAATTGATTTGGACACATTTACAGGGCATAGTGTGACATTTCTTTTTTTTAATGTGCTTTTATTGGTGCATTATCATCTCATATCAATAGTGTGACATTTCAGTGCATGTATACAGCATGTGATGATCAGAGCCGGGTAACTGGTACATCCATCTCCTGCTCACCTGTCTTTTTAAGACGGCCATTGGAATTGCTTGCCCCAAGGTTGATCTACCATAAAAGTGGACATGTTAGCACTTTCTGAGAATCCAGTGCCATGGAGGGGGAAGAGCAATGAGTTGGAGTTTGGGAGGCATGTGTATAGCCCCAAGATTTGAGTTACTGTATGCTTGAATAAGCCATTTACTCTCACAGGACCTTGTATTTATTTGTATTTATCTATTTATTTAAGCTGTAAAAGGCGAGCCTCATAATGTTTTCTTCTCAATATTAGATCACAGATAAGTAAACTATTGAATTTTCCATTGTAGATTCCTATATCTAAAACCATCTATTGTAGATGCGTGGGGAGAGGTAAGAATGAGAGGGAATGGAGCTCTTCCCCAAGAGAAAGACGGGAGGAGAGCTGCACACGACACAGCCCATGTTTACTCAACCTCAAGACCTGAGGTTGGGAAAGAATGGTTGAGCTACCGAAGGACTAAGTTTCATCAGATTTTTTTTTTAATAGTGTCGGTGAAACTAAAATTCAGCTGGGAAAGCCTGACTCCAGCCAACAAGGAAGAACTTAATGAGACCTGGTAATTATCCAGATCTTAAAGTTAAAACAGGGAGTGGAGCCAGACTCTGTCTGGCAGATAACCTGAAGTCTTAGTCACAGCATCAGGGTGATGATGCTTCCATCTGGCTGTCATCTGAGGGTGTCACAGCAACCATGGGCGTGTGCAGGGCTGGTCTCCCCTTTCCCACAAACCATATCAGCACACCAGGACTGTCTTACTGGAAGGCTACAAGACCTGAGTCCTGGGAATGGGGTTAACAGGATTGCCAGCCACCCAGAACACCAGGGGAGGCCAGGTCAGCAAGCAGGGGATACCAGAGGAGCAGGATCCCAGCTGTCTTGCTATCCACCCTTTCCTTGTCCCTCCATCCAGAGCTTGCCTCTAGCTGAATTCCTGACTTGTTTGTTCTTTGAGGTTGGGTCTGGTGTGGTTCTGTTTCTTTGTCCTGTTGGTGGGAGGACAGGGGAGGACTGGGAAGTGAAGCAAGATGGGCCATCCCTTTCTGCCATTTGGATTTGGAATTCCCATTTTATCTCTCTGTCTTCGTTGCCTTTTGCTAAGTCCCCTGAAGTTGTTTCCCAGTGTCAGTCAGAGGCCTTTACAGGATGAGAATTTCTTTTCTGGATTCTTATGCATCAACCTTGCCTCAGTCTCCCTGTAATTCACCTCTCATGTTCTATTTTTTTTCAGCAGTCAATTCCCTCTTGGGGACTAGAAAGGTGTAAAAGGTGAATGCACACCATGGAAGAGTTAGCCAGACTGTCTTCTTACTGTAGACAGCACGTGTCTGGTGAAGATTACAACATGCAGATGATAAGGTGGACACTGGGAAATTTAGTATAATCTCTGCTTTCCAGAGCTCACAATTTAACTGGGGAAATAAGAACCACTTGTGTGAAGAGTTGAAAACAAGAGAGTTAGTAGCAACTGTACATGACACAAGGCGGATTTCGGCTAAATGTGTAGTGAATGGCATAGGAATGGCATAGGAGAGAGTTTTCCAAGCAGTGCCTGAATCCTGATAGAAACAGAATTCAGTTATACCCTGTAGCCAGAATGAACACCACCCTCCCTTTTCATGCCACCAGAAGGTTCACAAAACACCATGTCCTCTGTAATGTTTGAATTGTAATTCAGCCCAGGGAACTGAGGTTCTACCAGTTACATGGAGGCAGTGTAACCCGCACCACAGGATTACAGCTCTTTCCACTCTAGCTGCTTCTTCCTGGAAGGAGGTGTGGGGAACAATGATCAGGAAAGATGGTCTAGGAGCCTGACTTCCTCACACAGGGAAGGAAATCTGTTGTATCCTTCAAGTGGAGGTGGGATTCTTTCTTAGGGAAATAATTGGCCCAGGCCAGGGAGGGCAATTCACCTGCATTATATTTGCTCTCCTCTTAAGTTGATAGCCCATGGACCAGATTTATCCTAAAAATGTGTGCATTTGGTCTGCAGAGTGGCTTAAATGTGTGCATTTGGTCTGCAGAGTGGCTTAAATGTGTGCATTAGTTGCCCACGTTTTAAGAATGGGTGATTTCTCTCTCTCTCTCTCACACACACACACACACACACACACACACACACATGCACACATGCTTAGATTTCTAGATTCTTCTGAAAATTGGAATCCTAGCAACACTGAACCTCCATTCTCCTGGGCACTTTGAGCTGGAACTGTGTAGCAGTTTGCTTTAGATGGGGCAGTTGCTCCACAGGGCTTGGCCCCTATCTGTGATGCAGATGGTGGTACTGTAGGGAAATGTGGTATTTGTTGCACTTTAATATTTACTACATCTGAGTATTCATTTGCACATTTGTGAGACAGCTTCAGTGCAGTGGAAAGGGGCAGAAGGCCTGGATTCACGCCCAGTTCTGCCTTATATTGTTTGTGTAACCTTAGCTAACACAGTTAACCTCTTCCAGCTTGAGTTTCATGATCTCTCAATTGGGCATAATGATACCCACTTCCAGAGAGGTGGTGAGAATTATGTAAGGTGATAAAAGTGCAAGGGCCGCCTATATTGTTTTAATGGTCCCATTTGGAAGTATTCGATATGAGATGCAAAGATACAGAGCGTTGGTTCTATGAGATATTCCTCAACTTGATTTCGGAATCTTTGAATTAAAGGGTCCGCAGCCTTGTTTGGAACAAAACTGCAAGGTGTCTCATGTAACTTGGAGGATGTCAGGAACAAAGGGTGGGGGATGGCAAAGAGGCCGCCCCCTCCCTGCCCCATAATCACAGCTTCTTTCCCCGACTTTTCCATTTGAACTACTATCTATCTATCTATCTATCTATCTATCTATCTATCTATCTACTATCTATATGTAACTATATAAATGTTTATCCAACTTCTCTAATATCTAAGAGCTCACATAACTCAACATTTATATAATTTATAAATTATGTACATTTATAAATGTATACATACAAATTACTTATTTGGGAGAGAATCAGAATTGAACTGAAACACTTTCTGAAATTCACCTTCAAGGTAGAACAGTATTTTGGAAAATCCAAACTTGGTCAACAGGGGAGGAAAGCAAACCACACATGGCTCATCCCTGGGAGAGCTCCAAGTGCCTGTTGCCAATTGATTTTAGGATTGTGACAATAATATCGAGGTTCTTTGAAGCTGGCAGCAACCTGACGAAGCTCTTAAAGCAGGAAATCCATATGTGAAGAATTTCTGGTCAAACTTCTCCTTGGACACCACTCTTTGGTTTGGCTTCTATCCTGGTCTGCTGAGTGGTTATTATGGGAATTTGGGGGTGGGGATGTGAAAGTGGCTATGATGACATGTGCTTCCTGACTCTGTGCTCAGGTATACAATTCTGTTTCTTCCTCCTCTCTACTTTCCACTCTAGCCCCATCTCCCCCAACCCTGTCAAACACTGCACTTAAAATGTCATTTTGCCTTTTTATTGTGATTTCCTGGGAGAAGAAATGGGAGCAACCACCTAAACACTGTCCCAAGACATCTGTCATTTTCTGGCTGGGACAGAAAAATGACACAGTGTTGAGTCTTGGTATACATTTATCCAGCTTCCCAGACATCTGAGAGCTCACAGAACTCAACATTTATGTAATCACCATTTGTTCAAGTATGGCCTCCCGCCCCACTCTTTTTTAAAGCTTTGCTTCTAGAAAATATCACTGAGAGGGATGCCTGGAAATGTGAAGGTAATAGCTTTTGGAGTCTAAATAGGTCAGTTTGCATCCTTTTCTCCTTTCCTGGGAAACTCAGAGATGCTATACAAAAAGTAGCTCTTGTTTTCATTATTCTGTGTTGAAAAAAGGCTGGGCTCAGTCTCTTTCACAAAATGCTAGTCTTTGGACTGAAGCCAAACATGTAAATTTCAATTTAAATAAATGCTTAATAGGAAGAGCAAAGGGGGAGCTCTGGAGGCTCTACCCGAGGCTGTTGGTGGCCCTTTCCACAGGCTGGCATCCTCCCTTGTGTCACTTTAGCTGGTCTATTTTCCTGCAGACTTGCCTTGATTTGGTGAGCAAGGCTCAACACAATGGATGTCTTGCTGTGCTGAAGCCAGAAAGGAATCTGCCTAGCCATCCATAGAAATGCTAATGAGCTGAGATGAATACTTTGCTTTTCTGATGCTGTTGGAACATATTTTTACATTTATTCATAATAGGGAGACAGGTGAAGTGCTAGTTCTTGCCAAGCTGCATCCTTGGCTTCTCCAGCCACTCGGCGGTGACCAAGATGCTTTACATCGGGATGACAGAAACACTATGACTAAACTATAGACATTGGCTTCAGGGCCGAGCAAAGGTTGCTGCTTCTTTGCATTGCCCCATGCACGCAGCACTCGTGTGGTAGTTATCCCTAGCTGGTATTTGAGCAAATCGCTCATCCTGCTTGTACTTGGCTTGGCCAGGATAGTGGAAGAAGGAGAAAGTGTCAAAACTTTCAATTTTCACTCTGGATTTTCCTGATCTCTGAGGAAATGTCACTTATTTCAGGAATCTCATGCTTTCAGGAGACTCCAGGCAGTGAGTGACCTTTCTAGAATGAATAGAAGCTACTAGTCCATTGTCACTGCCCAGCTCTCTTAAGGAGAAATATTCTTGTGGAAGACATTACTGAATTATTGGCCTAAATTTTTAAGATCCGCAAGCTCAACAGTTTAAAGAGAAGTTTAAGAACATGGGAATCATATTCTTTTTTTTTTTTTTTTGTGGTACTGGGGATTGAACCCAGAGGCATTCTACCTTAAAGCTATGACCCCAGGCCAGTTTTATTTCTTATTTGGAAACAGAGTCTCACTAGGAGTCTCACTACTTGCTGAGGCCGTCCTTGAACCTGGGATCCTCCTGTCTCCCAAGTACTGGGATTACAAGTATACGCCACTATGCCCAGTGGGAATCATTTCTTAACATGATGGCAGAGACAGAGAAAGCTTCCTTAAGCAATAGGATCGGAGAAATGCAAGGTCTCAGCAGAATGATCATATGGGCATCCCTTTCCTATACAGGTAGTCAACAGGCACCACTGAGCAGTAGTTTTCAGACTTCTGTGTCTAGGGCTGGCTGGCTATTCTGATCATGTGAAGTTATTTGGGCGGCATTCAACTTCCTGTTCTATCTAGTTATCAAATCAGTCAGCGATGCAGGGAGACAGCTCCTGGGCTGAGGGAGCAGAGGGCCCAGCCCTCCTCTGCCTAATCCTGCCCATTGGCACTTCTTGCTCCAAACCTCCAAGATGCCATCTGTGTAGTCATCAGGGATAGGCTCATCAACTTTCACACTTGGCTTTGGACTAGGTAAATGGAAGAGACAGAGCACAAAGGATAATTTCTAAGAGGTTGTGTGCTTGCTGGCAGACAGGAAGAAGAAAGAGTCAGGAGATAGGGAAGTTGTGTAGGTAACCATGTAATCATATAGTCTGCTAATTTTTGTAGGTGGATGTGGGAAGTTAAGGAAGAAGAGAATCTTAGATAATGTTATGAAAGTCTTCATTCTCACTCTCTGTGTGGTACTGGGAATTGAACCCAGAGGTACTCTACCATACAGCTACATCCCCAGCCCTTTTTATTTATTTATTTATTTATTTATTTATTTATTTATTTATTTATTTATTTATTTTTTATTTTGAGGCAGGGTCTTCCTAAGTTTGAGGCTGGTCTCAAACTTGTGATCTTCCTGCCTTTGCCTGCAGCTGGGATTACAGGTGTACATCACCACACCAGGGTATCCTTTGTCTCTTGTAGGTGGCAAAATGTTAATTAGAAGGTCAGCTGAGAAGAGTTTCTAGAAAGAGAACTTATTTGCTTATTCTTTATTCAGCAAAAGTACACTTGGAATTATTGTGAAGGATATTAGTTAAATAAGATATAAAACACTGAATTTGGGGCTAGGGATGTAGCTCAGTGGTATAGTGTTTGCCTAGCATGTGTGAGGCCCTCGGTTTAAACCCTAGCACCACAATCCCACACCTTCAACTCCTGCAACAATGACAAAAGCTCACCAACTTCCTGGCTTTCAAAGAATATCTATCATAAGGACCTAATCTAGTATGCTACTTAATGCTATTTCCTAGAGGAATTTCCCATTGAAAAATTACTTTTTGAATGTGGTTCCAAGAAAGCCTCATCTCTTGTGAAGAGGTGGTCTACATCCCCTTTTTAGATAAGAGAACTATGTGATTTATTGTGCTTCAACTGTGTTTCTGCTGTGTAAATCAGCCAAGGTTCTAGGTTGCAAGCCACAGAAATCGATTCTGGAGATCTTAGGCAGAAATGAAGAATGAATTGACTGGAAATTTAAGCCAAAGGATATACATTCAGGTCCAGGCTGTACAACTGACGTTGGATAGGGGTATCAGACGGTTATTTATCCTTTTCAAATTTTACTTTGCCTACCATTCAAAAAATGTCACGCAGTCAGAGTAGAGCTTATGAAATAGTTGGAATGTTCTGGTTAGGAAAGCAGATAGGAATGAAGGGATATCACTGGGCCAAGGTGAGGAAGATGTTCAACTGCCTCTGAGATGGTGGGTCACTCACTCCAGATTTAAGGCCTGAGAGAAAGCTTCTGATTGACCAAGTTTCAGTTTGAAGAGCTAGTCCTTTGATGTCCATGGTGAGAGGGCCCACCACTCAAGTGCAATGGGGTACTCTTCAAAAAGAGGATCAGTAAGCCGGGCGTGGTGGCGCACGCTTGTAATCCCAGCATTTGGGAGGCTGAGACTGGAGGATCCAGGTTCGAGGCCAGCCTCAGCTACCTAGTGAGGCACTCCGCAACTTAGTGAGACCTGGTTTCAAAATAAAGAATAAAAAATGGTACTGGGGGTATAGCTTGGAGGTAGAATGCCCCTGAGTTCAATCCCCAGTACCGCAAAAAAAAAAAAAAAAAAAAAAAAAAAGAGGATCAGTGGGCTGGTAGAAAGGGGGTTGTGTATCTTCTGAGC
Organism: Graphiurus murinus; assembly: GCA_004027655.1. Lineage (NCBI taxonomy): Eukaryota > Metazoa > Chordata > Mammalia > Rodentia > Gliridae > Graphiurus > Graphiurus murinus. Next base: position 15,669 of record PVLC010021972.1, read on the forward strand.
ATCCACTCATGACATGACATTTTTGGCACTTAATTCAATAACCATGTCCCAAAACAGAAGCAATTTCAAACACTTCTAAGGTGCGGATGGGCTCTTTCTGCCTTTTCTTGGTTCTGATTTTTTTTTCTTCCTTCTCCTTTCATTACCCTTATTGTATAAGCTTCCTTGAATGACAAGCAAAGTGAGATTTGAAAAGAATTAATGAGCTGCTTGATAGCTCTGAGCTAGTAAGTGGGATGGCCAGATCCTGAATTTATAATTTTGGATTTCAATGTCAGTCATCTTGTATTTCCCTATATGTCAAGAAAAGTCCAAAAGGACAATAAGGAAAATAAGGTTGGTCTCTGGGTTTAGATCTTAGAACTCTCTTCAGGCTTCTGCTTTCACTAGGAGTTGGAAAAGAGTCGAAAGCAAACACGAGATGCAAAATGATCAAAAAGCTAGGGGTCTTGGGTTTGTCCATCCCTCATTCTTTCAGTTCACAAGAGGGTGGGAGTTATAGGTGAACATTCAGGCTCCAGAATCCAGCAGACTCGATTTGAAGCTCCTTTCCACCACAGGTTAGCTGGTCAAGTTACTTTATCTCTTTAAGCCCCAAGTCCTTTATGCATAAAGTCGGGAAAATAATAGCAATCTCTTCAGCAGATTGTGATGAAGTTGAAGGGAAAATTGAAAAAATACATAGAGAGCCTTAGTCCAGTGCCTGCTCAGTGGTTGATTGGTATTATCTTCTTGAAGACATCATCCAAGAGGGTTGTGAAGGAAAGCAGGGTCAATCGGGCACAGATCTCACTGTGAGGCAGCTTCCCACAGGCAACCATAGTGCAGGAAATGCTGGGAGTCCTGGAGAACTGGATGGAAGGAGTGTATAATGAATGGAATCTAAGGTTCTGAAGGAACGTCGATGAGCACATGGTAGGGCTCAGAAGTGAAAACTGACTGTAACTGAGTAACGGTGCTTGTCTACCAGAGCCGGTGTGCAGGGGCCAAAGGTGGGGAAGAAGAGCAAAAAGATGACTTGGAAGAAAAAAAATCCATGAGCAGGCTTCACCAGGCTGACAGGAGTTAGGAGGTAAGCAAAGGAGATGATAGCAGACTAGGACTAATAAATAAGCAACTAATGGAGGGATAACCCTACCAGCCGGCACAGTGAGCAGCCCTTGCCCCATGCTGCTGCCTTGTAGGTTCACAGTGAAATTCTTGGGGGTGAGAGAAATGGTTCTGAGAGTGATGGACACAAGTTGCTGAGTCCCAGGCACCCTGATTGGAGCAGATGCTGGCAAACTGCGAACTGTGTCTAGACGTGGAAATTGTGCTCCTAATCTCAGAGTCCCGCTTTCTCCACATTCTCTGACAATGTGTGGTCTCTAAACAATCTCAACACCAGAGCGGAGCTGGAAATACATGTGTAATCAGCAGCCGCAGCAGCCACAAAAGGGGGTTACGAAATCCTTTCAAAAATAGCCCGCTTGCCCCATAGGCATGCAAAGCAGCCAGCCAGCCAGGGCGAACGTGTCACGCAGCAGATTTTTCGTTTCAAGGGACTGCCAGTGACCTGCCACATAGAGGGGCTGAGGAACACCCAGAGGTTGGTCAGGAACACTCAGAGGGGGTCTGGGCAGAGGCCCCCTGTACAACTGACAGAGGTGGTGCACAGCTTCCCAACGCATGCCAACCTCTTGTCCTGCCTGCCCCGAAACCCCTTAGCCCCAGTGACATTTGTTTTGGTTAAAATTTTGAGGTCATGCAATGTCACCTGAGTCAGGAAGCTAGTCTGACCCCTGCCCTTAGAATCTACCCACTGGGTCAGCCATGGGACATTTTGATGCAGTGGGTGAACTGGAGGGAGGAAGGTGACTTGTGGGGATGCTTCGAGTGTTCAGAGGGTGGAGTGCAGATTGGTGACCACCGTCGGGTGAGGGATAGGGCATGCCACAAGCTGGGTGTTGCAGTGGCTGTCTTCTTTCACCCCCAGCACCTGCTGCTGTGTGGCCTTTGGCCCAGTCACTTTGGGGCTCTTGCTTCAGCCTTCCCTGCTAAGAGGGAAGGTGCTCTGCTCTCTGCTCTGGACTTTGGCTCCTGAAGGGGAAAGGAGCACCCATCAAAGGACTTCACCTCACCAGGGGTCCCCGTGGCCGGAATTGATAGGACACCGGGTGCAACTGCAGAGGTTCTGGGGAGATTTCTGCCAACACGACTCTTTGGAACTAAAAGGATGGGGTGGGTCTTCTACCTTCCCGTGGGAAAGCCCTCTGGGTTGGAAGTCAGGAGCCCAGGCTCTGTCATGCTGCTTTCTGTGTTACTGAAAGTCTCCCGACTTTCCTTATACTAAAAAAGGCCACCGGGTAGCTGCGGTGGCGGGGCTCGGCCAGTAGGGGCGCTGCGGTCGGCGTGGAGGGCGTGGGAAAGGCACCGGAGGCGGCTTGCTCTTCTGGGGAGCCTTGAATGGGCCGGTTACCGCCTCTCATCCCCATTCACAGCCCCCCTTCCTTTTCACTCGCAGCTAGTTGGCCCTGCCCGGACGGGCTGTCTATTGAGAGGAAAGCACCCTTGGGAGCAACGTAAGTTCATCCACTCATCGTTGGTTTAGAGATGGAACTGGGCTTGTTTCTCCAGGTTCATCATGGCTTGTCTTGGACCATCTCCTTGCTACAGCGCTGTGTTTCCTATCCTTTTATGGGGAGCACACAACCTTCTAGATTGGGGTGGTGGTCAGCAAGACCCAGGCAAAGCACTTAGGGTAGGCCACCCTATTTGAGGATCAGCCAGGGGACTCCACTGGCCTGTGTCTTATTAGTTCAGTCCATGTTTGTTTTGTAAGGGGGGTCTCTTTGAATCCAGTGACCATCATTCTTTCTTTTTTCCTTCCCTTTTTTGGGGGGAGTGCACTGGGAATTGAACCCAAGGTCATTCTACCTCTGGTCTAGACCCCCAGCCCTATTTTTATTTATTATTACTATTATTATTATTATTATTATTATTATTATTATTATTATATTCCTTTTTGAAACAAAATCTCACTAAGTTGCTGAGGGTCTCACTAAGTTACTGAGACTGGCCTCAAACCTGTGATCCTCCTGTCTCAGCCTCCCAAGTACTGGGATTACAGGCTCACTCTTTTGGAGTCATTTTAGGACAAAGGGAAATAAAGTGTCTGCCCTTCAGTGACTTGAGCCATGTCTTAAAATCAGGGTTAAGAGGGGACAGAATGACTCCCCTGGAGTCTGCGAGCCAGTTGCTGCCCAGGCTGAGCCTCTGAGATAGTGCCCAGCATATACTGCCTGCTGATTTCTTTCCCCCTTTGCATCCTGTATGTGCATTGGGGGCCTGGGGTGAGGATATTCTAACCCCTGCTCCTCTCTCACATTGAGAACTTCAGAGAAGCCCATGGAAGACACAGTCTGCCATTGTGACTCCTTCCCATGGGCTGTGGTAGTAAGGACACATACTTGTTTAGGTTGGGATGTCACTGCAGTGCAGTGTCTGAAACTCCCGCTGCCAGAAAGCGTGAAGGTTTTGACCTCCCGAGATGTTTTCTTCATGTCTCACACCAGGCAGCTTGGGCGTGGAGAGCCACCCCCACCGACTTGGCTGCAAAGACCTGGCAGCTGCTCAGGCTGGAAATAGTAGGTGCTCTTCGTTTTAATCACAGCGCGAGCAGGCACTCACGTACGCACACCCTGGGGTGCAAACGTGGGCTCGGAGGTTGTGCCAGGTATTGGGGCTGTGAGGTGAAGCTGGAAGTTCGTTCTGGTAGCCAAGAAGGTGGCGGAGCTGAGGGCCTCCGCCATGTGGGGCTGTCACCTCCTTCTTGCAAGCAGCAGGGAAAAGGAGCCTCCTGAGCCTTGATGGTTAAGTGTCTTTACGCCTGCAGTCTGGGGCAAGCTTTAGAAAGGAGATAAGAAAGCAAATTTATTGTGTTTTCATTTTAAAGCTAAACCGTTGTAGTTCTCCCTATAGCTCTAAGTGCAAATGTTTAAATAGCTGCAGGAAAAATAAAACCTGGAAGCAATGCATTTGAGAGACTGTTGGAGTTGGTAGAAAAGGCAGCAGGTTCTCCTGTCTGCTTATGATGCCTGTGGCACCTCCCTCTTGCTTTTCCTCTCACTTCTTGGCTGCTATTTCCCAGAGTGCTGTCTTAGGCTCAGCTTGGCACTGACCAATAGCTCTTAAAACATAGGAAAACAAGCAGCTGAGGTGGCACACACTTGTAATCCCAGTACTTGAGAGGCTGAGACAGGGGGATTGCAGATTCATGGCCAGGCTCAGCAACTTAGTGAGACCCTGTTTCAAAATAAAACAATAAAATAGGATTGGGGTTCTAGCTCAGAGGTAGAATGTCCCGGGGTTCAATCCCCAGTACCACACAACAAAACAAAAGACAGGAAAAACATGTCTTCAGAGACCTAAACCATGTATAGGGTGATCCAAACTGTATCTACAGCATCCATCCACCTATCTACTCATCCTTATTTATTTTCCTTGAGAAAACAGATTGCATTAGAAAGGCCATTGTGCAACACTCTAGGAAGATTGTTGTTGATTTATTTGTATTTTCCTCATCATATCCCTCAGCCAGGAGGCTCAGTGGAGCAGTCCAAAGTTATTAGACCTTGGAGGGAGATGGGCTTGACTTTGAGTCCCAGATGTGCTTTTTGCAGCTCTAGACCCTTGGGCAATTTGCTTAAATTCTCTAGCATCTTTTTTTTCTTTTTTGCGGTACTGGGGATTGAACTCAGGGTCATTCTACCTCCGAGCTATGCCCCCAGCCCTATTTTTTATTCTTTATTTTGAAACCGGGTCTCACTAAGTTGTGGAGTACCTCACTAGGTAGCTGAGGCTGGCCGCGAACCCGGATCCTCCGGTCTCAGCCTCCCGAATGCTGGGATTACAAGCGTGCACCACCACGCCCAGCTCTCTAGCATCTTTAAACTGAGAAGAATACCTACTTTGCAGGGCTTCTGTGAAGTTTCAATGGCACAGTGTATGCTAAGGACCAAGAGCATATTAGGACCCAGTGAGTAGCGGTCTCACCCTTTCCCTGAGGTTGTAGCAGTTTCAAGACTCATAATGAAAAATAAACATCGGAGATACAGAGAAAGAAAGAACTGGCCCAGGCACAACACACACCGTCAGCTCATCCTGTCCAATCAGTGACCTTGGATCACCAGCAAAACCTCTAATCTCCAGAGCAGGATGCATGCGGGAAGGATCTAGGCTATGGCAGCATTCATTTCTTATGCCAGTTTAAATATGCTTGCAGACAAAATTAAAACTGAACGTGTAAACTTTGCTAGAGTCCAAAGTTGGACCAGAGTTGCTGAAATAATTTCCTTAATGTTTATACAAAGTGTTATGAAAACAAATTTATTGAACTACTCAGTCCAAAGGCATGGCAAGCTCATTGCCCACTCTGTCAGTCATTTTAAATTTTCTCTCAAAAGCACAGAGAGAAGCAGATGACATTTCATGGCACAGAGAGAGCCTGACTAGGAGCCAGGGGACTCAAATTTAAGCCTCAGTAGATGACTTTGGGTAAATTTTTTGCTTTCTCTGCAATTTAGGTTCCTTACCTGTAAAATAAGGATGATGATAGTGACAACAACAATAGTCCTACATGCTGTGACCATCTCACACTAGAATAATAAAAACCATCTGAGATTGTGCATTTAAAATCTTCCTGCAAACCATGTTAGGCTGAGTTGTCTAACCTTTACAGGAAGGTCTTGAATCTACTCAGATAGGCTTTGTTGCACTAGCAGGTTTCAGGTGCTGAGCTCGGTGCTTGAAAAGGCAACGTTTCTACCAAAGGCTTGGAGATAGTCACAGGCAGGAGGCTTCTCCAGGGCAGGATGTGAGCCCAAGAGGGTCGATGTTTACACCAGGGTATAGACTCAGGATACCTTTGGGCCTTGAAAACTAGAATCATCCTTGCTTTTGTATGATTTCCCCAAACACATTCAAGTCTCTGTATCCTGGATGAACACAGACTTCTCTCCTCTCTGCGTCCCTCTACTGCCTCCCCTGACCTCTCAAACAAGGTGCCTGTGGCTGGCAGACAGTGCCCACCAATACTCTGTGCTTTGTGTTGTTATCTTGAGACCACATAACTCTGCTAGTCAGTTTTCCATCACTGTAACAAACACCTGAGATAACTAACTTAAATAGACAAGGATTATTTTGGCTCAGTTTTAGGGGTTTCAGTCCTCTGGTGGTTGGCGCTGGTGCTTTGGGGCCTGTGGCAACCAGGTAGCACTTCACGGCAGAGAACACATGGCAGAGCAAAGCTGCTCACCTTAAGGCTGAGCCAAGAAAGAAGAGGGAGAGGAAGGGGCTGAGGTCCCACTGTCCTCTTCAAAGACATGTGCCCAGTGATCTAAAACCTCCTAGTGAGCCCCACCTCTTAAAGTTCCACCACCTCCCTATGGCACTGCAGACCAAATCTTCAACACACGGGCCTTTGGGGGACCCTTAGACTCCAAATTATAGCAAACTCGTTCTAGCAGATGAACTATGAGCAAAAGCCACGTGTGCAGCTTCCACCATGAGGTGATGAAGAACCAGCGTCTTCTGTGATTCTCCACTTCTTCAGCCTTGTGCCCAGATAGCAAAGCTACAACATGGTGGAGGGCTGTTTCATCCGCGTCAGTTTTTATGTCAACAAGAAGTAAGCCTTTATTTGTGTTAAGCCACTGGGCTTCGAGGATTTATTCTGGGATTGCAGCACCATATTAGTCACTAGTCCTGGCTGATAGAGTGGACAAGCTTGCTGTTCGGCTTCTCATCACCTCCCTGCTCCTCCGATCTGTCTCGTCTTGTGTCCATCCTCCCTGCTTGGGGAAAATAGAGATTCTCAGAATTTATCAGTGATCTCATCCTTACGCAAGGACATACTATAGAGTTGCTCTCTTCATTTGAAACTCTTGTTTATCACTCAAACCTTTATTGTTTAGGTCAAAAAAGTTTATTTTGCCCAGCATGGTGCCACATGCCTATAACCCTAGTTGCAGATTGGAGGCTAGTGCCTGGGAACTTAGCAAGACCCTGTTTCAAAATAAAAAATAAAATAGGACTGGGGGTGTAGCTCAGAGGTAGAATGCCCCTGGGTTCAATCCCTAGGACCAAAACAAAACAAACCCACAAAAACAAAACAATAAAACAGTTCATTTTAAGGAAACCTCTCCTTACTTTCCTAACTACCTATTTGCTTTCTATTCTTGTTGCCTTTTCTCTTGTTCCTTACAAAGGCAGATGTTCCCCCAAAAAGATCTGCCTCTGGGACTTCTTCTCCTCCCCCCCCACCTTTGAGCCTGGGGTAAGCTTTACCTCATGTAGCCATGTACCCAGCTAAAAATTGATGTCTCTATTACCAAAGAAATATCAGTGCATTGATGTTCTTATCTGTGATCTAGATGGCTGGCCAATTCCTTACCCTCAAGCTCCAGGCCAGCATCTCCAGCCTCTCTCCCTGTCTGCCTGGAGCTTCAACCAACCTTTGGAGATGAAAGTGCCTGGGACTGGACTTATTCTTTCTCTTCTTTTCCCTCCTCTTCCTCCTGCTGTGTCTCCCTCTTTCTGCCCAGGCCACTATTATCCAGTTCCACCCAGACTTGGCTCCGAGATTATCTTTTTGACTCCTCTGTCTTCTCCATTCCACCATTCCCTAATATAATCAGTTAGTGAGTGGGTTCTCTTTCACCTGTTCCCTTCTCTGTTTCTCTATTACTGCTGTACCACTTGTAGGGATATACGTGCATTGAGAGACTAGACGGCACACTGGACTGTCGAAGTGGTTAGTTCTGAGATAATCCATGGGAATAAGTGGAGATGATGGGGGATTTCATACTTGAAAATGCATTATTCTGTATTTTTAACATATGTTTTATAGTAATGGATTCACATGTTAACTAAATAATACAACTTTAACGATTTTTGTAGATGTGATTAAATTAAATGTGTGTGCGTGTGTGACTGAGGATTGAACCCAGGGGCACTGTATCTCTGAGCTACACCCCCAGTCCCTTTTTATTTTTATTTAGAAACAGGGTCTCGCTAAGTTTCTGAGGGTCTTACTAAGTTGCTGAGGCTGGTCTTGAGCCTTTGATTCTCCTGTCTGAGCCTCCCAAGTACTGGGATTACAGGTGTGTGCCACCATGCCCAGCTAAAAATGAAGTATCTTGAAATGGGAGATAGTCTTAGATTATCCAGGTGGGCCCAGTGCAATTTTAAAGGTCCTTGGACAATTTATAAAACAGGAACAGGCTCCCTGAGAGGTCATGAAGCTTTCACAACTGGAAGCATTCAGACAAAAGTTGGATGATGCAGCATTAGGGTACCATCAGTGTTGCAGAAGGGATTCTGGAATTGAACAGCAATCTAGAAGCTCCCCTCTGTATCCGTTAGAGTTAGATTCAGCTATGAGTGATGGAAACTGGAAATAACACAGGCTTAAGCAATATGGAAGTTTATTTCTCTCTGAAGCAGAAGAGTCCAGAAGGTAATCAACCAGGGTTTGTGAGAGTGCTGCCTGATTCTTAGAGATTTCTCCTGTCTTATCCATATTCTGGTCACATCATGACTTCCGCCACATGGTTTAATAAAGTTGTTCAAGCTTCAGCCATCACATTTGCATTCCAGTTAGAAGCAAGAGACAAATTAGAACATGCCACCTCCCTTTAAGGATAATTCCTGGGAATCACTCACTTCTATTTCTCCATTGCCCACAACCTGGTGACACAGGAACACCGGGCTTCAGAGGAGGCTGGGGAGGCTTTATGGCCATGGGGCCATGTGCCCAGATAAATACTGAGAATTGTAGTTGGGCATGGTAGTACACACCTGTAACCCTGGTGCTTGGGAGGTTGAGACAGGAGAATCAAAGGTTCGAGGCCAGCCTTATCAACTTAGCAAGACCTTGTTTCAAAAAAAAAAAAAAAAAAATGTAATAGGACTGGGGGTGAAGTGCAGAGGTAGGATGCCCCTGGGTTCAATCCCCAGCACCATATACATATATGATTTATTATCAAAGAAAAATCAATGAGTCCCAGGGGACAATTAGCATTCTTTGCCAATGTCTTAACTCTGAAATTTTAGAATTTATAATAACCACTACTTAGTGACCTATCACCAAGTACTAAGCATTGGGCTAAGTCTTCTACTTGTGCTCTCTTGTTTAATGCTTACATACCTATTAATTAGGGCCAGAACGCTTACTGCTACATTGAAACTTTGTAAGATTAAGTAATCTGGCCAAAATTATATTGTTAGGAAGTGGCAGGTCCAGAACTTGAGCTGGCTGATCTGACTGCTCAGCTTCTACACTGTCTTTGCAGTCACAGCTCTCCGTATTGGCCAGGATTATTACTTGTAAGCAACAGAAAACAGCTGTATTGAAATTAAGTAGAAAATGAGTTTGCTAAAATATTGGGTGGTTCATAGGATGATTTGCAAGGGTGGTACATCAAGCTTAAAGCTAGGAGGTGGAAAAAGTGCCTTAGTTCCCCTTAAAACTAGTGGTTTGGGCAAGAAAACCCCAAATACCTTTTCCTCCAAAGAAAGAGAGATGCCTGTTTCTTGCTTCCCATACCACCAGCTCAAAAGTTCAAGTTGATGTAACTCTTCTGGCATATTCAAGTCCTAGGCCTTAGTTGCAAAGGAAGATGGGAAAGCCGATGTCTAGCACATTTATCCCCGATAGTGGGAAGCTGTTCTCATTCCCACCAAAACCCACAGAATGGGATTTCTTCAGACTGACCTATCACCATCCCCGCATTCCATTTCTTCTATTTAGTTTCAAAAAATTGAGCAAGTTAAATTTTATTTATTTATTTATTTATTTATTTATTTATTTATTTATTTATGGCACTAGGGATTGAACCCAGGGGTATTCTACCTCTGACTTATACCCCCAGCCAGCCTTCTTTTTTTATTCTTTATTTTGAAACAGGGTCTCACTAAGTTGTGGAGGGCCTAAGTAGCTGAGGCTGGCCTCAAACCTGCAATCCTTCTGTCTCAGCCTCCCCAAGTACTAGGATTACAAGTATGTGCCACCACGCCTGGCTGAGCAAGTTAAATTTGAACTAGATTATTTGCAAAAATTTTTGAAAGATTTGGCTTTCCCTTGGCCCTTTTTTCTCTTTTGAAATCCTTCAAAAGTGGTGGTATGTTAACTCCTGGCCTCCACAGCAGGGATATGTGGTAGGCAAAATAATGATCCCCAGCCCAAGATGTCTATATCTAATCCCTGGAACTGGGAATATGTTACTTTACATGGCAAAGGGAATGTTGTAGATGTGATGAAGTATCTTGAAATGATAGTCTTGTATTGTCCAGGTGGGCCCAATGTAATTTTAAAGGTCCTTATAAGGGAAAGAGGGAGCCAGGAAAGTGAGAGTCAAAGAAAGAGACGTGGTGACTGAAAGAAAGGGCCAGAGAGATGCAGTTGCTGGCTGGAATGAGCCAGGAAACATGGCGGCTTCCGGAGGAACAAGGAACGGATCCTCCAGGGCCTCTAGACAGTCAGCCCTGCTGACACCCAGCTTTTAGCTCTGTGAGACCCATTTTGGACTTCTGACCTCCAGAACTATAAGATATTAAATTTGTGTTATTTTTAAACCACTAAGTGTTTAGTAGTCTATAGGAAACTAACACAGGAAGCAAATTAAAATACCGGTAAGTCCAGAATGTACCATAAATGAGTAAGGTGAGCTATGGAACCCCACTTCAATCTATCCTTTGTATTTCCAGTTTTAGTAGAGACACAAGTCCAAGAATATTTTATTTTCTTCCTAAATTTACCTGTAAGAAAAATAATAGAAGCATGGTGATTGATAGCAACTGATATATGACTTTAGTGGGAGGTAGAGAACTGGGAGTGGTGGGGCCTGGGGGGGAATTGGAAAGTACATAAGTTGCTGAATATGAACTGAGGCCACTTGTTACCATGGAGAATTTGGATCTGGTGCTTCCAATTTAATTCCAATACACTATTTTGTTGTTGTCCTTCAAATGAGCTGTTCAAACACAGTATGTATCTTCAGGCAGTGGCCTGCTATCCTTGGCTCTAGAATGATCTAATTTCCCACCTTAAAATGTTTTCCAGTTGAGTTTTAAAAAACATTTTTAATATTTGGTTTTGCAAATTGGGGGTGCACGGGGTGGCAGACATTCTGCTCTGGCATCCACTCTTGCTCCCCTCCCACCCAGACACACACCATTGTAACAAGAGACTTACTTTGATATTTAGCTGTGTTCTCTCTCTTTCTCCCCTCCCCTCCCCATTCCCTTCCCTTTTCTCCTTATCCTCCTCCTCCTCCTCCTTCTTCTCATTCTCTTGCTCTCTCACTCCCTTGCACTTTACAAAGCATGAACAGAAATCCTTTAGAAATCTGGGTTTAAAAGTGATGCACTGCTTAAAAAATTTCCCACACTTTTTATAAACATTCTTTTCCTGCTGCACTCAAGGAGATCTGTAAGCACACAGCAGTCAACAAATATTTGTTGAGCATCTAGGAGGATTGAGGCTGTGCTGGAGACAGCAGCTCCTCCTGAACATGCTGCTCAGATTGAAAGGAGAGTGTGTCTTGGGGAGCCACTGACTGGCCTAATACTT
>PVLC010021973.1:0-27178 GCA_004027655.1 Graphiurus murinus
CCTGTGCCTATGTGTTCAAGTGTTGGTCCTATGCCCTCTTCAAGTAGCTCCGTGCTCTTTTTTTTACTGTGACTTTGTAGTATAGTTTGAAGTCAGGTATTGTGATGCCTACTGCATGGTTCTTGTTGCTAAGAACTACTTTGGCTATTCTAGGCTTTTTGTTGTTCTACATGAATTTAAGGACTGATTTGGTAATTTAATGGATATCACATTGGACTGATTTTTCTATATCTATATTTTAAAATTATAGTCATAATTTTGGTATTACAAAACAAATAAACAAAAAATTTAAGTAATATCCTCAATAAAATACTAATTTAAAAAGCCTTTAACCTGAAATTTATTTCTCTCTTCTCATTGTTTCTTGAATATACTCTGATCAAGTCCTCTCTCCCAACCCATCCACCAAAATGACTTTTATCCGAATCAATAGTGACTTTCAAGTAATGAAATTCAGTAATTAATTATTGACCCTCCTTGTACTTGACCTGTTAGTTCCTCATGTGTTTGAGCACTTTCTCTCCTTTGAAGCTTCTCACTTTGTTTACAGAGCACCTTATTCTGAATTTCCTCCATTGTCACCAGCTGCTATTTTTCCCTATCTCTTCTTCATCTCTCCTACTGTACAGAATATTCTTCCATTGTTAGAAATCTCTTTTCTTTAATTCATTTTATTTTATGCTTTTCCTCTTTATTCCAAAATTTTAGACACAAACATGCATTTTGCTTTCTCTGATACCACACTCTTTTTCCCTAGCCTATGTGAACTTCAGGTCTTTATGCAAATGTCACTGTCCCAGAGAGATCTTCTCAATTCCTCCAGATTAAGTCAGATTCCCTTGCTATATCTCCTTGCTAGATGGCTACAATTTTTCTTTGTTGTACTTATGATGCTTTTGATGGAACAATTTGTTTGCATGTTTATTTATTCACTTATTTGGTATCTTTCTCCTTCCCTAGAATTCTAGTTCCTTTCTGGTAAAGATTGTCTTTATTTTGTTAGTTATTATATTCCCAATTGTAATTTACCCTTCATAAGTCTCTTTTTCACCTACATCTACTTCCTTGGTACTCTGATCCAGCCTCATAGCTTTGAGTATCACATAGCCACTACAACACTAAAATTTTATTTCCAGCCTCCTAGGATATAAACCTTTTGAGGGCAGGGATCTTTATCTGCTTTTTCCCTGATGGCCTAGAAACTGGGCCTGCCACGCATTGGTGCAGCAAATACATTATCTGTTGAGTGAATGAATAAATAAATAGAAGTTGCTTTGCTTTGTAACTAATCTCTTTAAAGTGTTTAATGTTTACTTTCTTCTTAAAAGTCTTATTAGAGGGCAAGAAAAATCCATATCCTTGGTATTCTGAGCAGATGCAGAATGAATTTCTGAGGGCACAGCCAGGCTGTGCTTTGCTCTCACTGTTCTTGCCAGCTATGCAGAGGGGGTGATGATGATGTTCTAAGTTAGTTTAAGGATTTGTGGCACTGCAGACTATGGAATGATATGCCAAAGTCAATAACAGGCATAAAAAAAGAGTGCTCATTGGTATTCAGATCTTCTTGTCTGTGAATTCTAAACCTCAGCACAAAACTCTTTCAGGCTTATAAGCCAGGTGTCGTGGTGCACACCTGTATTCCCAGGACATGGGAGGCTGAGACAGGAGGATCACAAGTTCAAATCCAGCCTCAGCAACTTAGTGAGACCCTGTTTCAAAATAAAAAAGGGCTGGGGGTGTAGCTGATTGGTAGAATGTCCTTGAGTTAAATTCTTAGTACCGCTAAAAAGAAGAAGAAAAACAAGACTTAAGCCCACAAACAATGCTCAAAGACCATTACTCTCAAAGGGTGTTTTCAGGGTCTGCTTTGCTTCTAGGTATAGTTAACAACCAATTACACTCAGTAGGATACTAGGGCACTCCGAAAAGAGAATGCCTCATGTTCTAAGTTGAGTGCAGTCTCAGTTGTAATACAACCTGTAACTCACCCCAAACTGAGCCAGGGACTGCAATCAGTCATCCTAATAGTGTGCACAAGTTTAATGTCTTAGGTGTTGAAGCGTCTCTGAGGGAGCTGCTTAAGGAAAGTATCTCTGTGTCTTTCTGTGTGTCTGTGTGCTTACATGTACATGTAAGTCTATTCACAAGAAACCATGCATGTTAGTCAGTTTTTTGTCACCATAACAAAATGCCTGAGAAAACCACAAGGGAAGGTTGATTTTGCCTCCCAGTTTCAGAGGTTTCAGTCCATAATCACCTGGCTCTGTTGTTTCTGAGCCTGTGGTGAGGCAGAACATCCTGCTGTGTGGTGGCAGCCAGGAAGTAGAGAGAGAGAAGTCAGGCTCCCACTTTATCCCCCAAGATCACACCCTCAGTGACCTACTCTTTCCAACAAAGAAGGCCCCGTCCCCTGAAGTGTCCACCACCTCCCCGTACCACCACCAACTGGAGACCAACATGAGCCTCAGATCCTCTGTCTGTGTTCTGAAAATATTCTGTTCAGATCTCCAGAGGAAAAAGAAGAGCTGACCATTACCTGAAAACCTGTTTGTAAACAGGTAAGACAGAATAATCAAGAAGAAAATTCTTCCCACCTAGCAACCTATTCTCAGAAATTGTATCTACAGAGTTTCTATTTGACACATCCACCCTCATTGAACTTGACCTGTCAATCTCTGATGCGTTTGTGTATTGCCAAGGCTCCAATTTGGTAGGGCAGATCCACCTCCCTGTCTTAGCAAAATAGAGAAGATGAGAAGCTATGGAGCTGTGAACCTCACTGGCTGCCCACCCAGACAACATTCATTTCCTCCCTCTTCCTTCTAACAGAGCTCAGTTTTTGTTCAGATATTCACCTGTCCCCTCCATTCAATTTAGGGGCAAGTTCATCCCATTCTTTTCTTCAGAGGTAGATACTGACTTATTTAAACCAGGAGAGAGCAATTTTTTTTCACTATAGAGGGCTGGGGTTATAACTTGAAAGTATAATGCTTCTGGGTTCAATGCCCAGTACCAGAAAAAAAAGGTATTTTTTAAAGAGAGCCAGATAATAAATAGTTTAAGGTTGGTAGAATCTGGATATGGTGGCACATACTTCTAATTCCAGTACCTGGCAAGCTGAGAGAGGAGGATCGCAGGTCCAAGGCCAGTCTCAGCAACTTAGCAAAACCTTCAGCATCTTAGGAAAATCATGTTTCAAAATAAAGAGTGGGTCAGAGTGGCACATGCCTGTAATCCCAGTACTTGAGAGGTTGAGACAGGAGGATTGCAGGTTCAAGGATAGCCTCAGCAAGCAGTGAGACTCTCATCACCCTAGCAAGACCCTGTTTCAAAATAAAAATAAATAGGGCTTGGGATGTGTGGCTCAGAAGTAGAATACCCCTAGGTTCAATCTCTAGCACCCCCCTCAAAAACAAAACAAAAAACTACAGGCTACAAATTAGCAGTTGTGTAGAACAAATAAGTCTAGAGTAAGTATAATGTAGGATGTGAGGACTATAGTTACAATAGTGTATTGTATACTGGAAATTTTCTAAATTTTCTGAGAGTAGGTTTAAGACACTCTTGCTACACACACACACACACACACACACACACACACATACACATACACATAGATAACTATGGGAGATGATGGATATGTTAATTTGCTCAGCCACAGTAACCATTTCTATATAAAAGTATATCAAAACATCTTATTATACAGCTTAAAATATATAAATTAAAAATTAAATGAAATAAAACTAGGATTTTAGAAGTGAAAGAAACATTCGAGATAATCTACTTTCTCTCACATATAGCATGGATGACAGGGTTTATAGAGAAGTAATTTGTCCCTAATCACACAGCTACTTGATGGCAGAGAGGGGATAAGGTCTCAAATCTAAGTCTACACACTAGAACAATTGGTCCAACAAGATCTACACACTCAAATAGAGGATTTCCCAGCAGTGCCCATCATGAAAACCTAAAAATCAAGATATCCCTTTGAACATCAAGAGATTTTGTGATATCTAGACACAAAGCACTATATCCAAGTATTAATCAGTGTTCTTCAGAAAAACAGAAGAGAGAGAGAGAGATGGAGAGAGAGAGAAAGAAATTGAATCATGCAATTATGGAGGCTGACAAGTCCCAATATCTGCAGTTGGCAAGCTGCAAACCCAGGAGAGCCCATGATATAGCTCCAATCTAAATCCTGAGTCCTGAAAGGAAGAGAGCCAATGGTATCATTTCAGTCTGAAGACCAGCAGATTCAAGACTCAGGAAGAGTCAAAGTTCAGTTTGAATCCAAAGGCAGGAAAAATCAAAATGGTTCCCAGTTCAAAGGCCACTAAGGCAGGAGGAACTCTCTCTTATTTGGGAGAGAGTTGGCCTTTTTATTCTATTCGGCTAATTAAGTAAGACTCACCCACATTCAGGAGGACAGACTTACTCAGTTACTCATTTTACTGGTTTAAGTGTTACTCTCATCCAGAAATAAATTCACACACACACACACACACACACACACGTGCGCACACATATCCAGAATAATGTATGACCTAATATCTGGGCACCCTGTGGTTCAGTCAAGTTAATACATAAAATCAACTATCACATTGTGTCATCATTGGGTTTCTGGGTCTCTGCAAAAAAGAATGAGAATTGTACATGCAGACTCCCATTCATCTATGTTTGACAATTTCTCCTGGCCTAAAGTTAGGGAAGACTGTGATGCCAGGAGAGGAAGAGTTGCCAAGATCTCCTTGTTGAACCTATTCTTTGATTTGGGAAAGAAGGTGGAAAAATTTGAGCTAAAGATGGTAATCCCTTTAAAGTAGAATTTGATATGTAAATTCTGACATTTAAGAAAGAAATGGAAAAAAAATTAAAAGGTAAGTCCTGGGCTTAGAAACTATATCACAAGGAGGATTTTAAAATGTAGAGAGGTTTATGAGAATAGCACTGTCTGTGGTTTTTCTAGAAAGCAGGGTGCCTCGAGTTTTAGTATCAAAGAGCCACTTTTCATCCCCCAAAGCCGTAGGTTCACAAGTATAGTGGAACAAGGAGAGGGAAAGACCATAATAAAACCAGAGTGGAGAAAAAATTCTCCCTTATCGATTAGAATTTTGGTAAACCACAGAGCTCTCTGCTGGTAGGTAGAGAGATCTCAGAGCCCTGCCATAAATACAGACCTGTGGTTGGGGTTTATTAGTATTGACACCTAACATCCTATGGTGCTCAAAGATGAAAATAACAGGAAGAAAAAATAAGAAAGCACTCTAAAAAGTCAAAGTAACAAGATTACAAAAGAAAAATTGAGGTAATGTCAGCACTTTCTAATGAGAAGTGAAAGACAATTGAGGAACTGTCTCAAGAAATCAACAGGGGCCCCAAGAAAATGATGGACATAAATAAAATTTTCTCTGAAATTTTTGGGTGACCAACAAAGTACTTTTTTCAATTTCCCTGCCCAAGCTGCATACTCAGTGAATTTTCAGACCATTAGATGGATTACATAACCTTGAGGACCCCATCAGAGGCAGGAAGACTAACTGAGCCACCATCCGAGAACGTGATTCTATAGCTGTGTCAGCACAAAAATTGGGGAGAACACCCAATGATACCACAAGTGTACCCGAGAAGCAATAGCCTGCGTTTAAAAAAATTAAAGAGAAATCAGTTAATGACCACTCTTTGGAGATCGAATCTGGTTACACTCTTCTAGGATGGAAACCTTCTTCCCACCAAATAATCATCCTAGATCCTATATCCAAGTGTGCAGACCTTGTTGGATCAATTGTCCTAGTGTGTAGACTTAGATTCGAGACCTAGTTTTTTATCCCTTCTCTGCCACCAAATAATCATCTTCCTCCAAGAGAATGCATGTGACCCCCTGAAAAGATAGGATTACTAGATCAACAAAACAACAACAGCAGCAACAAACAGTATCTTATTCTTGAAGCCATAGAAATGGTACCTTGATTGCCTGGCTTGTTTAGAACTGTGCAAGGAGTAGAAAGGTTAGAAACAAAAGATTTGGAATTGGATGCGAAATTAAATGAAAGAGACAGAAGTAAAAATTCTTCATATCTACTTTTCTTTCCTTTTCTCTTTTCAAGGTAAAAATAAGAGAAAATAAAGCTCTAGCTTGGCTTTGACTTTTCTAATAAATGTGTCCCATTAGAGAAAGTTTCTCATTCAAATCCCATTAGTGTGCATGACAGCAGGTGAGAGAAATTCCCACAAGAAAAGACACATGGGAGAAACTGAGTCGATAACCATTAAGTTAGCTACTACATCTGCATGGACAGGCTAAGTCCAGAATATTCTGTGCCTTGAGCCAGTTCCAGTTCTGGAGATACCAGATGCTTGGCCAGGAAGGCACAGTTGACTCCTGAAGGGATAAGGTCCTCTGTCAGTAGGATAAGTTAATAGTAATTGACAAAGAAGGATCAAGTAGATCTTGGGGTCAGTTTGTGTATTTGGAGGAGAAAACTAAGGCTGTTGAGAAGAAAGTTGGTGAGATGAGCTTCTTTTTGCATACATCTGAGACAGGAAATAGCACCTCACTCAGTGAGTGTCCCTGTGTCTCTTGCTTCAGAACACAAAGCATTTTGGGGAGTATATAGTGTATAATGGATATTATACTTTGGTCTGATTCAGGAGTATACAGCCTATTAAATTCAGGCTTCCCTTTTTGGCAGACTGTTCCCTTCTGAAAAAACTTGTTTATACTAAAAAGATGGAGACTTTCTGACCACATTCCTCAGGAATGGGTTAAGAGACAACAGTTGTATCTTTAGATAAGTTAGAGCCCTAGTCAGAAAAGAGGTGGTCCCTGGGGTGGAGAGACATGTCCTTCATGTCTTTAGTGACCTGGAACAAGGATGAAAGTCCTCAGAAGGCTTACCTGGCTCCAAATATCTTCCTGTGCCTAACCAGGTTGTGGCCTGAGGGGACCCTTCGTGACTCATGGTCATCAGCCTTGCCCTCCTCAATCATTGACAGGTTTTGCCTGGGTTTCCCTCTGAGCCAGGTGCCCATCCCTTAGTTCCCTGCATCCCTTTTTTAAGGTCCCATTTATAAAGCCTAAAAACCAGAACTGTAATGCTGAGCTCCACCTGAACATAACATAATAGATAACTGAAAGAATTCCTTCAGTGTTCAGTGTTCATGGTGCCACAAAATTATATCATTCTCTTCTTTAAGATGTGCCACATTCAGATTCTAAAGTGAATCACTTTCAGAGGGATTCTTGAGGCATGGAGTGGGGTAATTATTTTCCTGTCTTAGTTTTATTCCTCAGTTGACAATGACAAGAAGTGTTCAATTGTACCTAGCAACTTTCTCTGATCTAGCACTTTATCCATGGCTCTCAACCCTGGTTTCACCTTAAAACGTGTGAGGAACTTTGAAAAACCACCTGTACCTCAGCCCTGGTGGTTCTGATTCAGTCGGTCTCCGTCAGGACCCAAGTAACAGTATTTTATTTTATTTTATTTTATTTTATTTTATTTTATTTGTACTGGTGATTGAACCCAGAGGCATTCTACCTCCAAGCTACATTCCCACCCATCCTTTTTAAACAGGGTCTTGATAAATTGCTGAGACTTTCCTGGAACCTTTGGTCTTCCTGTCTCAGCCTCCTAAGTACCAAGAGTACAGGTGTGCACCACTGTGCCTGGCTAAGTAACAATTTTTTTTAAAAAAAGATCCCCAGTGTCTGTAATGAACAGCTTAAGTTGAGAACAAGCACTAGCTTCATTGATAGTGCCTTCCTGAATCCACTTTTACAGTCAGAATTCTATGTTCAACTCTGATCACACAAATATATCTCTTGCCTGTCAGGTATGATCTTCTTCATAGTTGACTTAGAATGGCTCGATGACTCATTTCACAAACCAAAAAAGCCCCGATTCCATTTCAGGTAGCTCTGAATAGCTGCAATGTATATCCCCTCACATTTAGAAGTGCACCTACTTTACTGATCATTTTCCTGATGTAGTATCTCATGTGACCCTCCCTGCAACACCAAGGTAAACAAGTCAGATATCATTCTTCCCATTTTAAAGAGGAAGAAATCAGTGCTTAAAGAGAGGAAGTATTTTTCTCAGGATCACACAGGGGGAAGTTGCAGAACTTGGTCTAGAACCCAGGTCTACACCAGTCTAGTGTTCTGAGCATCACCTGTTGCTGGCCATGGGCAAGTTTTTGATCCAATCCTATTGAGCCAATGCTATGAGTTGACATTTCTTGCTTTCTAATATGCTTTTCAGTCCTAAAGTGCATGCAGATCACCTGGAGGATCTTGTTAAAATGAAGAGTGAGTTCCTGGAGATGGTGCAAAACCTGAAATTTTACATTGCTAACCTCTATAAGTGACACCAATGCTGCTGGTCCATGAACCAGTTGCAAAGTCATAACAAAGTCACAAAATGAATCCCTTCAAGTAATACTGGAGAAAAAAATTTCAACTGAGCTTACTTGACTTCTGGATGCTCATGAGGCAACACACGAGTATTGGAGCAAACCATCAGAGCCTCTGTGGTTCTCTCTGGCTAGAACATGGGTTGTTTTTTTGGCAACCAGGCTACCATTGTGCTCATGTCTGGAATCAGATCAACAGCTGGAGCTGCAGCAGCTACTGGCTATAATTTCTATCTCTCCCTCTCCCTACTGTGCTTCTTGTTCTCCCAGGCCAGCAGGATCAGATCTGTGGGGCCACTGGGCCATCTGGCTGCACAGTTGGCCTGGACTACTGTGTCTGAAAACTTAGTAGTGATTCACTTCGTGTAAGTCCCTAGATGACATCTTCAGTTCCTGGAAATAGACTGCTAAGGAACAATTAGGCTGACAAAGAGTTTTGTCTTTGAAACCCATTAAAATAGTGTTGTATTAACACTGATGAAGATGTTCTTTTTTCAGTTTGTTTTTGTCATTAAAATAACCAAATTGTCAAATATGTTTGCAGCATATATGAACATCCTAGAGAGTACCAGGGACAAGGAGTCCCAAAGAGTATACTTCCTTTTTCATCATAGACTAGACAATTTGGGGCAAATTTTTTAACTTATCCATCTTTTTAAATAATTAGATAGGCCGGGCTTGGTGGCACATGCTTGTAATCTCAGCATTTGAGAGGCTGAGACTGGAGGATCCAGGTTCAAGGCCAGCCTCAGCTACCTAGTGAGGCCTTCTGCAACTTAGTGAAATCCTGCTTCAAAATAAAGAATAAAAAACAGGGCTGAGGGTATAGTTCAGAGGTAGAATGCCCCTGAGTTCAATCCCCAGTACTGCAAAATAAATAAATAAATAAATAAATAATTAGATGATAAAACCATATGTGTCTAACAATTTTTCTTAGCACTGATACCTGAATCTGTGATTCTACCTTTAATAAAAAATAGAAGAAATTCCTTTAGAGAGATTTTCTTTCTTCTTTCTATTTATCATTTCCCTCTGCCCCTCCCAAAATACCCTATATTTTAATATAGGGTATTTTAATTGCCCCAGAAGTCATTTGATCATTGCCCATCTTAACCAGTCATTTTTAAGAACTACCCACTTGTGTGCTATCTAATTTAAAAAGGTACCACTGAGGATGCACAGCTATATTTGGACATACCAGGGGCCCTCTCAGTCCCCTAGAAGGTGGATTCTTCTTTCTCTCTTTTCTTCTTCTTCTTTTTATCCTCCTCCTCCTCCTCCTCCTCCTCCTCTTCCTCCTCCTTCTTCTTCTCTTCTCCTTCTTCTAATTTTTTTCTGGTAGTGGGAATTGAACCAGGAGCATTCTATTCCTGAGCTACACCTCGAGCCCTTTTTTATTTTGAAATAGGGTGTCACTAAGTTGCGGAGCGTGGCCTCAAACATACCATCCTCCTGTGTCAGCCTCCCTGGATTCTTTCCTCCTCATCTCCTCTACCCCCTTCTCTCACTGGCATTTTGGTAAGCATGCTCATTTACATCCATAGGGTTTATTGAATGATAGTATTTTGAAAAAATCATTTATTTTTTCTTTCCCAGCTTTATCCCCTCTCACTTTTGTCTATCACTCCCAAACCCTATAATCTCATAACTGGCCTCTGTTCCTCACTGCTTCAGGGGAAGAAGGGATTAAAAGAAAAGGTAGAACCATCCCCACTAGTCTTTCTGTCTTGTGTTAAAATCCTCAAGATTAGCGGGGCTTTCAAAGACCTTGAGCAGACAAAGATTTCCCTCAATCCCTAAAGAGAATCCCTTGGTGGTCAGAAAGAGAGAGAGGCAAGTTAAGGAGCAGAAAGGACCTATACCTCAGTCCCCTAGTACTACCACCTGGAAGACAAGTCCTCAGAGAAGAAAAGGAATTGGCTGTCAGGAAGTGCCCACAGGTCAATGGGACCAGAGACATCTCATCCAAGACCCTCCTTTCCCAAGCAGAGCATGGGAGTGACTGAGAATAACCATTCCTGAAGTGTGAAGAAGACAGAAATATGGAAAGACAGGTGGACAGGTGTGGGGAGGGGGTGCTTACAGCACCCTACCCAGGTGCCTTAACATTGCACAAGATCCAGGAGTGTGGCACAATCTTGGGGAGATGTGGGGAAACCCCAGAAAGGACTGAGGTTAAGGTTTATTTCCACTAGCCCAGCAGAATAAAGCTCACAGTCAGAAATTAAAATCTGAAGTTGCGTTACTAAAATGAAGAAAATAGTTAAATGCATACTGCCTTCCTAGGAGTCATACCTGATTGACATCCACAGAGTGTTGAATTGACACCTGCATCAGAAACTCTAGTTGTAATCTGCTTCCAAATTTGGGGACTCCAGTGATTGTGAATAGTATTTCTTACAGGATAGGTGTCCTTGAAGCACCTAGATCAATTCACAACATACAGCAGCCTCTTTGAATTCTGAATTCTGCCGGCTGGCTGGTGAATGACCAGCATACTTAATGAAGCACTGAGACAACTCCCTTCCTTTGTTTTATTGTGCTAGTTTGAATACAGAAAGACAGAAAACTATTCACATCAGTAAAATGTAGCTAAGAGTGGGCCCTGAATAATAGTTTTACCAGACCTATTTCTTCAGATTACTCCCAAGATCTAGCCTGAAAGCGCATAATCCTTTTCACCAGAGAGCTCACCCTGGAAGGCAGACAGCTGTTATGTGTGGTTTTACAAGGACTGTAAAGGCGTGAACAGTTTCGAAGCCCTAGGACCACTGTGACATCTGAGATGCAATGTCCCTTAGAGAGTTGTTTGCCCTTGGCAGCTGTGCTGTAACCAGGCATGCCCTGATGTTATCTGAAATTGCAAACAGTCCTTCAACAGCCCAAGGTCCTCATTATTTTTCAAATTAGAGTTCATATTGCTAAAAATTTTCTTCACCCTCTCCCTTTTGATAATTTTGGAAGTATTAGACTGAGAAATAGCTGAATGACAGCCACTTTCCCACTGGAAATTAAGATGGTGCCAGATGTCCTCTGGGCGGCAGCATCTTGAATTCTTACTGTCACTGCCAGGCTCTCTCTCTCTCTCTCTCCTCCCTGCTAGGAGCTCTTCACACAAGGGCTTCTACATCTCCTCTTGCCTGAAAGTGACATGATTTCACATTTCATATGTTAGCAGTCACTGCTTGAAAGTAATAACTCACCACCCACACACAAATTCAGTTTTGTCACTCTCTCTTAAAAAATATTTTTTACTTGGGGCTTGAAATTTGAGATATAAAGAAGGAATACAGGGAAGAGATATGATCTCAATACTCAATCACAAATGGCAGAGTTGTAATGTTGGAGCTTGTTTCATTATCAATCTTGATGCTTGATGGGAATGCTTTCCTCACTGTTTCACATCCCAGCTACAGTCAACTAACTTGAAAGATACTTTTACTAGTTACTAGTTTATATATACATTAAACACAAAGCAAAAAGAATGAAAGAGTGAGATCAATTTTTTATACTTTTATTGGTGCATTGTAATTATACATTGAAGTATGGAAAGATGATTTTACTGGTTACTATATACATTAAACACAAAGCAAATAGAATGAAGGAGTGAGATCAATTTCTAATATCTACTTCTAGTAGAATGCCAAAAGCTCTGCAGATGCTAAATGACTAATAAGAAATTCACATCTCTACTTTTCAAAGACAACAAATAGAAAAGGAAAAACTGCAGACCCAAGATTTCCTAATAAGTTAAAAACATCCAGGTATGCTATGGGACAAGGATATAAATTCTCAGTCTATCCAGCTAGCTACCTTTCTACACACTTAGGTCACTTGAAATTAAATTATCCTATGAAATACTCCCTTTCCTCTGAATGCCCACATAGTCACATAGGTCTTGGATATTCGTGTGATACCTTCCCCCAATTCTGAACTCTTGTTCCAAGGGGGGGAAAAAAACCCTTCCATACCTTTTTCTCTTACCCAACCTGTTTACCCCATCAATTCTAGAATCACCTGGTGCATGAAGACAACATCCCTTGCTCTTCTTCTCCCTGGCCAGTTGAAAATGGACAAATAACCACACTCTACCTCAATTTTCTCATCTTACAAGTGAAGGTAATAATAGTTTTTACCTTATAAAGATCTTATGAAGATAAAATAAATAATTCAATTTTAAGGGTTTAATATAGTTTGGGTGCATATTAAGCATTAGATGTTTGTAATTATCCCTTAAAACTAAATGATTTTTCTTAAATATAAATACACACTTGCCAAATTTATAAAAGTGCCATCTCTAATGGATATATCATTATTATTCTAGAATCAGTAAGCCAACTGCATGTCCTTTGTGCCATTTCTTAGTGTGCTGAGCCCACCATTAATTCCCCTGAAGTTCTTGAGAGGGGAGTCGTCATGAGCAACCTTCAATAAGAAATTCATAGGCATCACCATTGAATCTAAGCTTAATCCCACAGACCTGGAAGCCATCCCTCCATTTTCAGTCTGAGAGAGCCTCTGCAGGTAGCCAGAGATGGCTGAGAGCCCTTCCATGAGATGAGTAACAAATAGTGGCAACTAAAGATTTTTCAAGTGTAGTTTTCCTGGTAGAAACAATCACAGGGCATCTCAGAGCACTGTTAAACCTCAGTGGAAGGAACCAATGCTCCCCTTCTCTCCTCTGTCTTCTCCCTGTTCTCTTAGATTAGCATTGAAACAAGACTGATCTCCAATGGTTCTGACAGCAGTAGAATTCTATGGTAAGGAGGCTATAATTCTCACCTAAAAGTGTTCTTGGGGTAAATTTTTTAAAAATTATAAAGTTAGAGAAGATATCACAGCTTTAGGGACTATAAAATCAAGCTTGTTCCTACTGAAAAAAAAAAATGCTTGCTAGAATATTGGATGGCATTACAGTAGTTACCAGTATGTTTTCCAAGGGCTTCTGGGGACTTCAGGCAACAGGCAACCTTTTTTTTTTCCTCTCTCTTTTGTGGCACTGGGGATTGAACCCAAGGGTGTTCTACTTCTGAGCTATATCCCAGCCCTATTTTTTTTTAAGTGTCTCCCTAGGTTGCTGAAAGTCTTGCTACTTGCTGAGGCTGTTCTTGAACCTACAATCCTCCTGTCTCAGCCTCCCAAGTATTGGAAGTGCAGGCATGTACCACCACATCTGGCTCAGCCAATTCATTTCTAACAAAGGCTTGATAGTACTCTTTCTTTTTTAGCATGGCCTATACCTCAGCTGTCTCTGATCTTGAAATCAGAGCAGTTTACCTTATAACTCTAGACTTGGACTAAGCACAATACTCTGGGTTTGTAAATATTTATTTAATTCTGACCTCTTCTTAAACATCCATAAATTACCAAATGATCCTCTGTTGTTTATTCCCTTCACCATTCCTCATTTTACAAGACCCCATCCCAATTCTTCTTTTCCTCCTCTCAAAATCCCATGCCTTTGCTTCTTCTCCATCCTTCCAACCTTAAACTTGCCACTACTTAATGGCTAGTAGAGGGAAATGTTCACATTCTCTGTAAGCTTCTTAGAGGAGAGAGGTTATCAAGAGTGTTTGTACAACATGATGAAATACTTGCTCCGATAGCACTGTGCCAGGTACTGTAGGAGATAGAGCAAAAGTATATGGCATAGGCTTGACCTCAGGGATCTTATAATTATTAATCTTCTATCATGTGCAACAACCCCCACTTTAGCATGTTCTAAGAAAATGGTTAGTAAATCCCAGATAAGGAAAATGATGTTATGACTTTATATTTTCTCAACCCCAGCCAAGCAAAAGCATTATCTCCAATGATAAGTGGGTCTTTGAATGAGAAAAGCCATCAAATCATATGATGAGGTTATCAAATGCATATATACGTACAAATATATTAGTAGTTTTTCTCTATATTGTGAATCTGAAGTCCCTTTGCAAACTCATGATAAATGGGGCAAGTTAAGGCTATGTGTCCTTTAAAAAAAACTTTACGTCTGTTTCTTGTAATTCATTAAGTGGCAAAATGTCATTCTACTGGTTCTATGCATCTATCATTTAACTTGGCTCTGTATTCAGCAGTCTTAATGCTGTTCTTTCAGCTAGACAATGAGTTTATTCATGTAGTGGTAGCTGCTCTGTTATTAAAAGTGTGCTTTTAAGACAGATATAATGTCTAGAAGGAAAGAAAACATCCAGAAGAGAAAAAATTAAACATGTATCTTTTTCTTAATTCTTTTTGTCCCTACACAAATAAATATTAAACACATCCTCCTCCTTTGAATATCTTTAAAGAAGATTTCAAAAGACTACCCCAAGACTGTACCTAACAGACAAGCTCCAATTCCACATTGTTCAATCATTGATAGGACTCTACAAGATGCCTCTTCCCTTAGGGAAGGCAAAATAATGCTTCTGTTCATTTGGCAACCCTAAAAGTGGCTAAATAAATTTTTCCAACTTACAGAAAATGAAGGTTTTTAAAGTATAATTTTTAATATGACATAGTCTGATGATTCAAGGCATCATTTTGAAGTGTGAAGGGCCTAAGATTTTGAATGGCAATGTAGAAAACAATTGGAAAGAACAATTGGAAATATTTAACAGGGATGACGAGAAAGGTTCTTGGGACACCTTATGATAAGGGCTCAGCGTGGGAAGGATGAATGCTTTGAGAAGGGACTTGATCTAAACGACCCCTTGAGTCTCTCCGTGCTTTAGCATTGAATGACTCCACACTAATAATGTGACTCTGTTTTGAAAAAGTATTGTGGTGACCAGATTTGCCAAGGAGATAACATGAAGTGAAGCTGCCTGTCAATCATACCATAATTTAATAGGTGAAACAGAAAGAGAGCTCTTGAGAAATGGTTGGCCACAGGGTACAATACCTCGTGAAATTTCTTGCTGGCGAAACCCTCCTGCTCTGAGAAGCTCTCATTTGCTGAGCTTTCACAGATATGGAAATACGGACTCAGCACTTTGCAAAGCCAATTGGCAGTTTCAATCGTGTCACTTACAAGAAGAATTTGATAACCAATTCAGAAATGAATTGTGCTCCTTTCCTCTCTGCTAGAATACTTCACCAAACCCATTCGGACTGTTCCAACCATGCGGTCTCAAGTTTTATTTGTTGTGAAGCTTAGCTATTCAGTTTGTTCCAGATAACAAAACTCTGAGGTTTGCGGGGAGCAAGGAGAGAAGAGCATCTATTAAAAAGTCAAATGATTTGCCTTGTATTTAGTAATAACAATTCATGTTCTAGCAAAAAGGACCTCTGAAAACAACCTACATTGAATAAATTTTACTTTTTCATTTCAAAAACTTATAGGGCAATAATTATATTAACATTTATGTTCCTTAGCAAATATGTCACAGAGATGGTACCACAGTTAGGTGAAGGTAAAAATAGGTTAAGCAAGTAAAAATATCGTGTAAAAAAGTATAGACCTAATATGACTCTGTTTCTTGACCAAGTTAATTAATAGCCCTAAGCCTTGATCTTCTCATTGATAAGTCATGGTTGGCCTGGCACTAAGTGTTTCTTTAGAGCAGTTACATTGGTCAAAGGAATTCCTTTGATTATTACATTTCAACAATGTACATGGAAATGCTTTTAAATCAGAAATGTGTTCCTCAAATGGCAGATAGTGAGAAAATTCTAGCTCAGAGAAGCTAAGAATTCTTTTTCAAAGGCTTGCATGAAACCGAGTGATGGGGCTGGGACTCAGAGCTAACCATCTTTACTTTTTATGGAGAATCTCCTTTTTAGGCTCTGTTAACTTCTCATTTTCTTCTTGTGAACCAATTATGAAATCAAGATAGTAACTTTAAAAGACATGCATTAGAAATAAACCATACATTCAGGGCTTTATCACCTAACAGCAGTTAAAAAGAGTTTAACATCAAAATGTAGAATGCCTATTCGAATGGTCTTCTAGCTAAAAATGTCTGGACATTCTGCTTTGAAACTGACACTCGGGAAACATGTAGGCAAGGCAGTAGGTTGTCCTTCTGTGAGTGACACATACTTCTCCTCCCCAAACCATCCACCAAAGAGGTATGTCATTTTCCCACTCCCTCAACCCAACAATTTCTTTGGCATGGACCACAACTGGGTCAGCTTCCCTTCCCTCTACTTACAGAACTCCTTTAGTTGAATTTTGTGCTTGAGATTTGTCCTTAAAATAGGCAAAATTTAGCCAGGTGTGGTGGCACATGCCTGTAATCCCAGTACCTGGGAAGCTGAGACAGGAAGATGGCAGGTTCAAGGACAGCCTCAGCAAGATAGTGAGATTCTCAGTAACCCAGTGAAACCCTGTTCCATTGAAATTATGTACATATGGGGAAGGGGGAGTGGGGTGGAAGCCAGAGGAAAATTCACCAAGTGCTGCGTGCACGTATGTCACTATCACTGTGAACTACATTATGATGTGACTATATTGCACCAATGAAAGTATATATTTTTTTAAATTTAAATTTAAAAAGGAGGTATAGCTGGGAGGTAGAATGCCATGAGTTCAATCCCAGTACCACACACAAAAAAATGCAGGATTCCAGAATACAGTTTATTCTTGTACCAGGTATAGACAGTAACAAGAACCTGCAGGAAATTGCCTTGCACATCCAAGAAATCATGCCCTGCTTATATCCCCATATTTTCTTTATTTGTGTAACATCAAGCACTGTTTACTCATCCCTGGGTCTTTTGCTAATGTAGTCACACAAAATGGGCATTTAGCACCTCGTGTTTTGTAATTTGTTTTTCCTCCCAAAGCACACTTCCTGCACTTGTTCTTAGTAAAGATTCTTCTTGTTTATAACAGAAACCTCTTCAGCTTATCAAGGTTGCCCCAAATTCTAATGATAGCTCTGTGGTTGCTCCAACCTAGAAGGGATATTGAAGAAAGGGAGTCTGACCAACTCTTTAGATAAAGACGACAAAGTGGAGATTCAGAGGCACAAAAGACATTTCCAAGGATATGAATATAGGATGTATCAGTTAAGATCATCCTCCTCAAATGGAATTTATCTCAGATGAGTTAGCAAAGGAACTTGAATAAAAGAACTACTTATAGATGAGTGGATAGGATTCAGGGAAAATGGTGGATTTTAAGACCCTTAGAAACCAGCAACAGAAGAAACTCCTTACTTCCCCTAGGACTGAAGGGGAAAAATAGTGACCAGAGCCCAATGACCACAGGAGAAAAGGAGGAGCCACATGACCAGAGCTGGAGTCAAGAAAAGACTCCACTACTGTCATCCATGCTATAAAGCAGGCATGAATGAAGAAGCAACCCAACTGCTAGGGTTCTCACTCCCTTCTCCCACTGGTGTCTTCCATGGGTCGATGGCCAGAGCACAGGGCAAGCAGGTCAGTTTCCCAGGCATAGAACAGAGCCTGGAGAAAAGCAAGAACAGAACTGGAGGAGCAAAGGAAGAATAGCTGATGGATACTGTGAACTCAGTTGCTCACCCTTAATGCACATCTCATCACAAAGGCTCTTATTTGCCTGAGAAATATCTACTGAAGGATAAATGAAGGAAAGGTGAAAGAAAGGAGGGCAAGCCGGAAAAAAGTAGAATTAGACTATGCAGACACTGTATCAGTGTTAGGCTAGTTAGTATATTATGAAGGGTCATGAAAAAAATCTCAAAAGTATACGAGAAGTATTTTACTTGTTACATAGCCCACTACATAAGATAGTGTTTGCCCCATATCAGTCCCCTCAAAGGCATTTTATGTATATTGACTCAATTAATCTACAACTTCATTTTATAGATAAGGAAACTGAAGCATAGAATATTGAGCAAGATAAGTCCCAATTATTTGCCACAGAGGCCATGTTTTACCCATGACTTTACATAGCCTCTATAAAGCAAAAGGGATCCTCAGGAAAATCATTAAGTGTTTGGGGAGATGGTAATATTAATGCAGGAAACTTAATCGTGACTTAAATAATAACAAAGTGCATGGCTACAAGACAGTGAAAGCCTGAGTCTGGGGGTTGGGAGTTCAGCTTGGCCTGGAGCAATCAGGGAAGAGAGTAGGCCAACTAT
Organism: Graphiurus murinus; assembly: GCA_004027655.1. Classification (NCBI taxonomy): domain Eukaryota; kingdom Metazoa; phylum Chordata; class Mammalia; order Rodentia; family Gliridae; genus Graphiurus; species Graphiurus murinus. The sequence goes on from PVLC010021973.1 coordinate 18,468, forward strand.
TAAACAGCCTCGCCCAGAAATGGCTCCAGCCTACTGCAAACTTGCTGGAACAGAACTAATAGCAGAACCCATAACTCCTAGCTTTCCCAACAAGGAAAACTAGTTCCCTTGTCTTTGACAATTCCTCTTTTCAGGGCTCTACAGAAGTGATATCAAGGACAGGGTTCCAAATTACAGATTTGGAACTTCCCCCAACAGAATGTCAGGAATCCACCTTGGCCAGCCTCCTGACTTCAGCCAGGACATATGATACACTGTTTTAATAGATGAAGCAATTTTTCTGCAGTCATTTTCTAGATTCTCTAGGAAGGCTGGTGGCCAGAATTTTTTAAGGAATTGAACAGACTTACAAATCTATGCACAGGAAAACCTTTAAACAATAGAATATAAGCAAAGTAAAACTATCCTTAGACATTACACATTTGTTCCTATTATAATCTCTCTTGAATAGAATTTGGACTCTGGAATGGATGATCACATTTACCTAACTATCTTATAAATATACAGTATTTAACAAAAATATTAATAAAAATCTTTTCATTCAAAGACCAAAGCAAATAATTTTTTTTACGTTGTGCATATATTTTGACCTTGAAAGGAATATACATCACATCTGCTTTTATGAAGTTTTTGTGCGGTTTGCAATTAGGTTTCTGTTATGTTCTGAAAACAGAAAAAAGAGCTTGTATCTAATTTAATACCTATGAATTTCCACAGATGGTCCAGAATACTGTATAGGCTAATGAATAAAGATTTTTGCCACATGTTTTCCAATTCATGACTTAAAATTCTGTTTCTACCACTTTCTTTTTTATTAAAAAATTTCCATTGACTATTTTTTTTCCAGAGTGTGATTATAAATTAATTCTCTCGGTTTCACTAGGAAAAAAGATATCTGATTTAAAATCATTTGTATATTAGGTAGCCAAGTTAGAAATAATGCAGCTGCTACTAAATAAAAAACAACAGTGTTAGGACAGTTACCAGATTCATCAAGACTAGTTCAAACCCAGTGTATATAATGCACCACAGAAGATGGAAATTTCTGAGGGTAGAGCAGTGGGATTCCACTTCCAAAAAAGCCGGGAAATTCCTGACATGTCTGTCTATGCTCACAAATGCAGCCCTGTTCTTCTCCTGCCTAAGCCTGTGCCAATATGCTGATGGGTACACTCTGAGTGCAGAATAGGAGAAAAAGAAAAAGAAGAAGAAGAAGAAGAAGAAGAGGAGGAGGAGGAGGAGGAGGAGGAGGAGGAGGAGGAGGAGGAGGAAGAGGAGGAGGAGCCCAGACTGGCTTGAATTCAAATCCATTGCTACCACATGCCACGAGGAAACCTTGGGCAAATTGTTTGGTACAAATAGAAATAACATCTTCCCATTTGAAGATTTAGGTTGATACATATGAGGAGAACTTCCTGATTGCCCATGGTGAGCTCAATCTAAAGAGACAAGGCCTGAACATTGATGCTGCAGAACCATGAGGGTTAAAAGAGTAAAGGATCAAATGCAGTGAGAGCAACTGTCCTCGAGGTTTTGGAGTGCTTTGCAAAAGAAGGAACATTTGAGCTGGGCCTTAGAAAAGGTAGAAGTGGTTAAATTCTCAAAGTCATCAATAGCATCTTGAGTGCCAACTGAGATCATTGTCCATGGTTCCTGAGAGACTTGTGATGAAAAGAATTTGGGGAATATTGCTGGGATCAGTGGCCCATGGTTGGTCCCAAACCCAATCTATGGCAATGTCTCCAGAACCATGCAGTTTTTCTAACCTACAGTTCAACTCAACCTTGGTCTCATGCCTAATCTCCCCCTAGACATGGGATTCTGTTCTCTGTACCTCCAAATGTGGGCAGGAATCCTAAGGTGAACCAACTGACCCACCAGGACAATGGCCATCTGATCTTGGGTCTCTGCTACAACATCCTTTCCTGATTTAGCACCCACTGGCCAGGTTAAACTTCTGTGGACACTAACACCTGCCTTGATGGAGGCTGAACCCATCACAAGTCTCAAATGCAGTCCAAAGTGGTGGTGCCTGCCCTGTAGGAGCTAGACCTTCAGCCAGGTTCTCTTCGCCAGACCCCTGCCCCAATAGGGCCTCTGATTTCTTCTCTTACCCACCAGCTGATGATGAAAATCCAACAGGCCTGCCCCAAGTCTACAATATGATATAATCCAATGCCCTCTCTCTGACTCTGAATCCAAGCCCAAGATAGGAAGAAAATAATGTTAATCTCTCTTTTTCTGTCATAGGCTTCTGTGGAAACTTAGCGGCTGAGTGCTCCAAGAATCCTACAAAAGAAAACCTAACCTATCTTTCATATGACAGCCCTTCACACTTAAAACACAGCCATCATGCCAACCTTGAATTCTCTGAGGTGCAAATTGCAAACACTGTGAACACTCAAATTGGCAACAGTGCAATCCATGCTATTCAGCTTTGCACATTCCTCAAGTACCAGCAGTTCCTCTGTGATGCTGCCTGACACTGTGTCACCTCTGCTCAGTCCCTATCCCACTGCACACACCATCCAGGTCTAGAGTAGAACCATTGCCATCACCGACTGGGAATGGAACCATTGCCTCCAACACCCATTCCAGACAAGAAATACTCTTTCTGTTTGAGCCCTAGACATTCCCACACTTGAACTTTGGTATAAATTACTTCTGCACGGCTACTGCCATCACAATCTTGGCTGGATAGTCCCTGGTTCCTGGTTCTGACCTAGGCTTCTCTCAGTCTTCTCTGTGGCCTTTGGCACTGGGTCCTGGTCCATAATTTTATTCACAGAATACTGGTCCACTTCATTTCCTATTTGGGGAAATCTTCAAGTCTCACTCTTCTGCTTCTCTTCTTTGTATTTTTTTTCTCCCTCAGAGAGACTCATTGTTATTGCCCAGCATCCCGCCCGAAACCTCAATTCAGAGACCCTCCCTTCTTTTGATCCCCCACACCCTCACATGCTCCAGATTGATTATTTTACACACTAGCCTCACAGAAACACATGCAAGGTAACTCCCGCTGACTTCCACTGGGTGCTCTATTTGTTGTCTCCAGCCTGCTTTGATGGGAGAAACACCCATTAGCAGACAGCAGGCTGCAGGCTTACATGAGAATGAAAGTTTCTCACTTGTTATATTAATGGCTTCCATTTCCCCCACCTCTGAGCCAAGCTTCCATTTGAAAGGCTGTGATGCCTGAGGACAGGAAGAGTGTGCCGGCCAGTAATGTTGCAACTCTGGCTTCAGCACGGATGAATGGGAAAGAGACACTGCTTAAGGCCACAGACCGAAACCAGTGGTCCATCTTTAAATGACTTCAACTTCCTGTTTTCCTCTCTAGTTACAATTCTCAGCTTCTGGGCTATCATCTCATCACAAACACCTTCGGGAAAGCTTTAAAACCTCTGTCCAAAAGATTTCCTTGCTCCAACACCCGCTTGTAACCTGCTCAATACATGCTTTATTTCTCTGGCACTTGGAGCCCTATTTCTTTTCTGTTTTCCCTTTCCCTTTCCTCCCAGAATTTAGATAAGGTCCTTTGAAAAGTACAGACTTTGGAATACAATCTCAGTCCGAACCCTGATGCTGCCACGTACTAGCTGTGTGACTCTGGGCAAGGAATAAAACCTTTCTGAACTTCAGTTTCCTCATCTGCAAATGGAGATGATGGCAGAAGCTGTTCTTCAGGGATGCTATGGGCATTGCTTTAACTAATGGACCTCCATCTGAGCAGTACAAGAGGCTTCATAAGTGGGTTTCCTTCCCCCTCTTTACTCAGGATGAGAATTTCCTGATGCATGGTGGCTGCCTCAATTGGAAAGGAGAACAGGGGGATGCCAGCCTTTATTCACAAATCCACGCTCTCTGTCCTTCACATCAGCTGTGGTAAGATAACTTTGAAGTGGCACGAGCAAAAAGATGCTCCCAGAACACTAGGACTGTTCGACTTAACAGCTGACTACAAAGAAGGAAAGCAAAACTCATTTTCAACAAATTGAAGAGAATCAGCTAATAGTGAGATGAATGCAGCAAGAACTAAAACGTCATCAAGGTGAAGTGAGAAGGAAGGGGAGACATCCTTCAGAGTACCGTGTTCGTGACAAGTCAGCTGTGTTGCTTTCTAAAATTTCCAGTAACCCCCCTGAAGCAAGTTTCCTACAATTCTTCCCAGAGAAAAAATTATCTTTTTGTTCAAATAGATAATAGCATTTTCTGTGACTAACAGCATGTTTTTTGGGGACACTGTTGGTTGCTGTGGTAACATGATTGTGTGTGATAAAAAGAGCACATATCATCTTGATGGTTGTAACCCAATTTCCAGCAGAATTTGGAAGCCCTTTCAATGTTCCTCAGGCCTTGCTGACAGGACATTGGCAGAGGTTTGTTTTGCATCTCCTCTGGGAGCATTCTTCTGTGGGTCACGAAGGACCAGCTGTATCACCTGAGCCTCTTTTAATAGTGTCCTGGAAGGTTAAGGGAAAGGTAGAAAAGATGGCACCAACATCAAGCTGGCAACAGTGGTGATGATCATATCAAGGTTTACCTAGAACGTTTGGGTACAGGTGGAAAGAAAGTGATTTTCCAGAAGCAGCCTGGAGTGGTGTCAGTGACACTCGAGGAACAACTGAAAAGGACAGCCGCTGGGCAGCATGGCGCTTAGTGTTGCCCACAGCTGGGCCTTGATGCGAAAATCCTGAGATCCAGCTTCTCAGCCCGGTTCAAATCCTGCCTAACTCAGTAATCTTGGACATGTTTCCTGATATCCCTGATCCTTATTTTATTCTCAAATGTTAACATAGCTTACAAGGTTCCTTCTCTAGTCCTAATCATCTCTGATGGTAGGTTCCTGAATGAGGCCAGAGCTTTGGAAAATATGACCCAAAGACCCACTAAAATACTGCAGTTCCCAACCAAGCCTGGCTTCAGATCCTATAAATGGGAAGCTCTGGGGCTGAGTCACTGCAGTCTGCATTTTTTCCAAATGCTCCAGATGCACAATAACTATAAGGACATCGATAATAGAGTACACTCATGAGAGCACAGATTGCCAAGAAGGGGCTGAATGTCAGATTTCTCACTGTATGCACCAGAGTGGGTTGACATCTTCTAAGGAAATGCTTACAAGATAAATAGTTGCCTCCTCTGCAGGACCCACTAACTCCTAGTGACAGTATCAATCCCAATGTATCCAAGGGAGGGACTGGAGATTGTGTAAGAATTAGGACAGAGGTCACAGATAAAGAATGTTCTTGCCCAGAAACTTCTAATGAGTTGTCTCTGGCATACTTTTTATTCTTACTGCATTAGAAGTATAAACCTTTCTGCTGACATTGCTGTCGGAATCAAATATTGGGCATACTACATTTTGTGTTTTGGGGGTTTGTTTTCTAGTGGAGTTTTTGTTGTTGTTGTTGTTGTTGTTTGTTTGTTTGGGCTGAATCTGGCAAACTTACCCACTAACTCCTATCACATTCTATAGCTGAGGAAACAAACAAGAGGAAAGAAAGAAATTTCCCTCCCATTCTATCAATAGGGTATATCGTTTCTGGACTGGACAGAAGAAAATTGACCTGAGATATAAAAAAAAATGTATATAATAAAACAAAACCTTTAAGGAGCTTGAGTCATGTCTGTAACCAGATGCAAAAGAGAAGTGAGGCACTAGGAATAACTTTCCAGGGAAAGTCATTTTTCTTTTGCTTTGAGACCTCCTGAAATAACTTAAATTTATAAATTCTTAAACATCTTAATTGGCTTTGCTCCAATTAACCACAGGGTGACATCAACATTTTGCAAAATTCGTTGCAGCTAAGTTAATTAAATATATTTCAACAGTGGATATGGAAGAAGACTCAGTCTGGAACTGAAAATATAGTCAGTTTTGGCAACAGCTCACAATTCAAAAATGGGAGAAAGAGAATAAAAATGAAAATTTGCCAAAAGAAAAAAATGGAAGAATTTTGAGATAAAAGAAGAATGTGTAGGGCAAACTAGCCAGCTAGAGCTCACTTTCCAGAATCTTAAAGGTTTCAGCCAAAAGATGAATTGACCTACACAGAGTTCTGCTGGTCAAAGGATTAAGAGGTTAGGTTGAGGACACCTAAGAAAACACAGATGGGTCCCGCATAGAAGACTGTTGCCTTCTCATGGTCCCAGATGTTCTAGCTCCCTAACTTTTCATTCCGTTTATTCGAGTATCGACTGTATGCCTAAAGTATTGATGATCTCTGTCTTGGAGAAATTTTCAATCACACTAAGCAGAAAAGACATGCACACTTGAAATTATTAGAAATGAAACCAAGGATAGCTATGAAACAGAAGGGGAGAAATCCATGTGGGTTTATAGTGTCAGAAAATTTTATGGTAGGAGATAAAGTTTGAGATTAGTCTTGATGGATATGAAAATGGGGGATCAAGATATTTGAAGGTGAGAAATAAGGAAAACAGGAAGTAGCAGAAGTAAGAGTACCATGTTGGAAGAAGAGGAGAACAGAGGTAGGTATTGGAGCAAGCTGACCCTGCAACACCTGGTAGTTCTATCCTCTTTCCTTGTCATCCACAATCATGCCAGGGATAAATGGTCAGGGAGGACAGTTACAGTACTCAACTCCCCCTGCATAGAAGAACAAGCTCTGCTTAGATGCATGGAGCCCTTAGACTTCCCCAGGACCCCATTCCCAGAGGATGTAATGAGGTTGGAATTCCATGAGAGCATTGGTGCTCTGATTTGAGGGCAGTGACCCTCTCTGGGTGTTGCAGTAAAAGATCTACCCTCATAAACAAAATGGGGGTTAGAAAAGCTTTCATTGGGGGCCCATCCTCATATCTACTTTTTTCCCTTTCAGTAAAACACCATGTCACAGTCTCTCTTGCCTAATTCCTCTTCCGAAACTTCATTGAGTGAAGAGGGTAATGCTCAACTCAACTAATAGAAAATAGTAGAATTTTAGATGATACTAGGGGAGATATAAATTTTATGTAAAATAGTCTACTGTCTAATGGTTTCATAAAGGTAACTGGAAAGCCCCTTGTCTAAGACCCTCTGTCTTTTTTAGATATACCATCAACTCTAGAAAGGAACTATCTCTCTAAGGACATTGGAGTAGTAGAAATGGTATCAGACTACCCCCTGGGACTCCTGGGGTTTTTTTCATGGCTACCAACCAAAGGCCAAGAGAGCAAGAAGCATAATTTTCCACATACAAGGGACTCATTCTAAATAATAATCATTACCCTAACTTGAAAGACCTATTCATTTTTATTTAACAAACCTTTGTGAACTGCTGAAATGCTTACTATGGTGTTGTCTTATTTTTTTGGTATAACTTGCTGGGGAGAAAAGGAAGGAAGGAAGGAAGGAAGGAAGGAAGGAAGGAAGGAAGGAAGGAAGGAAGGAAGGAAGGGAGGGAGGGAGGAAGGAAGGGAGGGCAGGCAGGCAAGGCAAAGTTAGAGACAGGGAGATTAAAACACAGAATCAGAAAAAGCTGCCTAAGCAATTCTCAAAACTTGGTGATCATAAAGACTACAGAGCTTCTTGAAAGTAGAAACTTCTGAACCTACCACCAAGGATTCTGACAAGTACATCTGGGGCTAAGCACTTGAATCGGTGTTTTTTACTAAGTGATTCAGTGTATTCAGTTACAGGTGGTCCATGACCACACTGAGAAATCATTGCACAAGACAACAACAGGATGTGGAGGTCAAGAATAAGAAACCTGAAATGGAAACCATATAGACTGAAGCTACACATTGGTTAACCAAGAACCAAAAAGACCTCAGTGGGCCAGGCCCAGGCCTTCCAGTTGATAGCAATATAGGATAACATATTTCTGCATTTGCAAAATAGTTTTGTAAGTCACAGAAGAAAATTCCATTTACCACGAAGGCAGATCAACATGGCTGCAAGAGGCACTGCTGACAATACTGGAGTTGTCATGGCAACTGAGCTGAAAAAACTGTGGGTAAGAAAGATGAGGTAAAGAACCAGTGTTAAAGAGTTTGCCATGTGAATTTTAAAGGACTGATCTGTCTGTGTTAATCCACATTATATCCCAACTATAATAAATCAAAAGTAAAAGGGATGGATTCCTTCTAAGAACGACTCATAGGAAGTAAGTTGGTGCATAGCTGACACAAGAAGCATTATTTGTCTTTTTGTGTTTTTTTCAATTTGTTTCCAGTACTTCTAAATATTGGATACTTCACTGAATGAGTCAGTCAAAACCAAATTCGAACACAGCACTCAAGTACAAGGATGGCAAAGATAACTGCAAAAAACAATCACCAAAGACTTTTATTTAATTAAAAATATTATACATGTTGTTGCATTTTCATGGAAAATATTGAGTTAAAAAACACCAACAGTGTTAGTTTTCAGAAACCTTCAGGCACCCACCATTCTGCCACCTGCTGCTTTCTTCTGTCTGTGGCACTAACTGTGTGTTTATAAGGAATTGGACCCATGGAACTGGAGCGTGCTAGAAAGTCATGCCTAAGGTCTCCCAGAGTGAGCCATTGGCCTGACAACAATGTTCTGTCAAGTTAACACAGATACCCCCCCAGCTTTGGCTTCCTTGCAAACCACTTAAAGAAGATGGTGTAAAACCCCCCAAACTCATTTCAACAGCAATTCAGTACAACTGAATTCTGCCACAGCAACCTCATCCAGTTTCCAAGCCAGCCAACAAATGACCTTGTGTTCTACCTGGTGT
>PVLC010021974.1:0-27299 GCA_004027655.1 Graphiurus murinus
AAGCTACACCCCCAGGCCTATTTTTTATTCTTTATTTTGAAATAGGGTCTCACTAAGTTGTAGAGGGCTTTACTAAGTTGTTAAGGCTGGCCCTGAACCTGCCATCCTCCTGTCTCATTCTCCCAAGTACTAGGATTACAAGCATGTGCCACCATGCCTGGCTAGAAATTATAGGCTTTATAAAGAATGCTTGAAATTTTGTTTTTAAAAATAGATTTGTCAAAGAACCTTTAGAAGCCGGGCGTGGTGGCGCACGCTTGTAATCCCAGCATTTGAGAGGGTGAGACCGGAGGATCCAGGTTCGCAGCCAGCTTCAGCTACATAGTGAGGCCCTCCGCAACTTAGTGAGACCCTGTTTCAAAATAAAGAACAAAAAATAGGGCTGGGGGTATAGCTCGGAGGTAGAATACCCCTGAGTTCAATCCCCAGTACTGCAAAAACAAAACAAAACCTGAAGTAGACCACTGCTTTTCTTTTGTTTTCTCGGAGTTTCAATTAAGTCTCCACAGATAACATAGTCCTGCTATAATTTTTAAATGAATGTTTTCATAGGTTGTGGGTTTTTTATGAATTGTAGGGTTGTAAATGACAATCAACTCTCTGGATTCTGATCTTTTTCCTTTTATTAAAATGGGACCTTTGGGATTACTTTGACTATCTCTTTATAGTTTAATTTCATTACTTAGCCCTGCTTATAAACATGCTTGAAATTTTAATTCTGTTTAGTCTTTCTGTACTGGCAAAGAGAAATTAGTTCACTACAGTAAATAAGAGATATTTTTATATTTGGAAACTTATTGTGATAGTTATTTCTTATTTTGATTCTCATCTTGGGATAAGATTTGGGTAGATTATTTTATTTCATTAAAAAGTATAGAGCTGGGTGTGGTGGTACACACTTGTAATCCCAGCATTTGGGAGGCTGAGACTGGAGGATCTGGGTTCACGGCCAGCCTCAGCTACCTAGTGAGGCACTCCACAACTTAGTGAGATCGTGTTTTAAAATAAAGAATAAGAAATAGGGCTGGGGGTATGGCTCGGAGGTAGAATGCCCCTGAGTTCAATCCCTAGTACCACACACACACACAAAAAAAGTATAAAAATAAATGTCTGCCTATAGACATTCCAATTTAGAATAGAGGAGTCTCACAGTAGAAAAATCTGATTTGCCTTTATATTTGGGTGTAAAAAAGGTAGCACATAAAGAGACTTAAAATTTGTCTACTTTAGAATTATTTGCCTTTTTCTTTATTCATTTTATTATGCTATAACAAAGTGATTGAGACTGAGTAATTTGTAAAGAATAGAAATCTATTTGGCTCACAGTTCTGGGGGCTGGGAAGTTGGAGAGCACGGTGCCAGCACCTACTTGGCATCTGCTGAGGGCCGCCGTGCTGTATCATAACCTGTCGGAGGGTGTCACATGGTGCGACAGATCAGCTAGGCCAGTTCATGTCTCTCTTCCTCTTCCTATAAAGCCTCTGTGCTATCATGGTAACCTCACCCTCTTGATCGCATCTAATCATAATTAGCTTCTAAAGGCCCCACCTCCAGATACCATTAACATATTTAATAAATAGTCTTTATTTTGAAACAGGGTCTCACTAAGTTGCGGAGGGCCTCACTAGGTAGCTGAGGCTGGCTGTGAACCTGGATCCTCCGGTTTCAGCCTCCCAAATGCTGGGATTACAAGGGGTGCACCACCACTCCCGGCAGTCTATTGATTATAAACCTTATTAAGTTTTACTCACAAGTCAGGCATGGTGGCGCATGCCTGTAATCCTAATACTTGGGAGACTGAGACAGTAAGATCTCAGTCTCAGCTAATAGTGAGACTCTCATCAACATAGAGAGACCCTGTTTCAAAATAAAAATAAAATAGAGCTGGGGGTGTAGCTCAGAGGTAGAATGCCCCAGGGCTCAATCCCTAGTAATATACACACACACACGTGATATTCACTATCCTTTCTTTGCTTTGAATATTATAAAAATTCATTTATTCTACTTTGCAGTAGGTCTGCTATATATCCTAAATACAATTAACTTCCAATTTCCATATATTCTGAATTATGAGTTATTCTCATTAAAAAGTAGGCTTCATTGAGTGCAGTAATCTCAGTTTTGTATAAGGAGGCCATGTAAAGCCTGTTCATTTCAACTGACATTTATTGAGCAGTTCTATGATCTAACACTGTGTTAGCTACTGAATGATACAAAAACAATTTTATTACATTCTGTTTTATTGTTGTTGTTATTTTTCTTTTCTTCATTACTTGTAAGTGGTAACGGTCTAGTAGATTCTTAAAATACTTTACTTTTATGATTCAGCTTTGGCTGGTTGAGATGAGAGGATCACAGGTTTGAGGCCAGCCTCAGTATCTCAGCAAGACCCTGTTTCAAAATAAGAAATAAAATAGGGCTGGGGGTGTAGCTCAGAGGTAGAGTGCCCCTGAGTTTAATTCCTAGTATCGCATGTTCGTGCACACACACACATACACAAAGTAAGATTTGAAGTTTTTGTTTTTGTTAACTAGGCCTTCCCAAACATATTGCTAATGCAAATGAAGTCTCTGTGACCATGGCTGTCTTATAACTATAGTCTGATAGTCTTTAAAAATAAAAATAAAAACAAAAACAAAAAACTTATCATAAATGAGATGTCACATGCTGTAAGAATATAGTGGTTATAACTATACTTGTCTATTTTTGTATTGTAGTCAGTACTATAATTTTAAAATATGACAAGTTTTTTTCAAAATTAATAATTGGACATCACAATCACTTCAGGCCATGTTCATGATTCCTGTTCAGGGAATTGTTTAATAAAGGAAATATTTTAAAAACCAACATTTCATTAGCATTTGGAAAATCAACCACTTTCATTAATCCTCCAGATGGATTTTCTTAACTAAATCAGGATATTATCTGCTTGTCAAGGTCCGTCTCCAATGTACTTCTTCTATGACCCCTTTCCAAGAAAATTCTTCTTCTTTTTTTTTTTCGGTACTGAGGCATTCTACCTCTGAGCTATACCCCCAGCCCTATTTTTTATTCTTTATTTTGAAACAGGGTTTCACTAAGTTGCGGAGGGCATTACTAGGTAGCTGAGGCTGACCTCGAACCTGGATCCTCTGGTCTCAGCCTCCCAAATGCTGAGATTACAAGCGTGCACCACCACGCTCAACTAGAAAATGATTCTTCACTGCCCTTATATTCCCTTAGCAACATTTTATCCCTCTATTCTAGCAGCATAATATTGTGGGACCAGGCATCTTATGCACAGAACTCTCTTTCCTGCAAAATCTTATCTCTCAAAGCACAATATATAAACAAGTAACAAGGAACTTCTCTGATTGAAGTAAAGATAGGACTGCTATACATCTTTATATTCCCCCCCACCACTATTGCTTTCCTCAAAGTACCTGTTAGAAGTATAGTTCCAGAAACTGGCTGTTGTTTGAAAGAATACAGAGTTTGGAATGAAAGCACTAGATATTTAACCTTGGGAAAAGATCTCAATCTAAGCCTAGTTTCCTTACTTGTAAGATAATGATAATAGCATTAAATCCTTAGGTCTGCTGAGAGGATATCCTGAGCTAATGGTTAAAATGGCTTGCACCATGTCTCATCCGTAGACCCTCCATAAATGCTAGTTGAAGTGGTTTAAATTCTCAAAACCACATGACTAGTAAATGGCAGAGCCAGAACTAGGACCTGACAGACCAGGTCAGTTTCTTTATCATATCTACCAGTTCTACTGATAGGCAACAGATTCGTGTTTAGATACCGTAACACAACCTTTAAATGGTTTTATCCCTAAACCATTCTATTTAACTATCATATATTACATATGGTTAGAGTCTTAATGGCCATTGAGTATCTCTGTGAAACCTGTAGCAACTGTTAGTGTTCAACTACAGAGCTGTTATCATCTTCATAGTCAAATAGCGTACATTTCTAAATGTTAGGGGCACCTGAGGAGATGACTCAAGGCCAGATGACTCTAGGTGATGTAAGTCTGCCTTTTTCCCATGAAATAAAAACTAAAAAGGATCTTTTCATATAGGAGACTATAAGACGCTAAGTTTACCCAGCCTTAGGGACAAACTGAACTAGAGAAAGTTATAAAGGGAAGGAAGGTTATACTATGTTGAGAATTATACACTTTGTATTTTATATCTTCCTTAAATTAAAATTTTCTTAAATATATGATTTGTAGGACTGTTTAGTAAAGATTATGTCAATAACAAGTGAAGTTCTTTATTTTGATAAAGTATAGGCAAAGTTTATAGTGGCTTACAAAATTACAGATGTATAGCATCTGCAGTGTGCCATTTACTTTTAAAGAGTTCTTAGGCCAAAATAAGCTATTTTGATTTTACTCTAGGCTCTAACCTATTCCTCTTTCTTTAGTTTTTCTTTTAATGGTAGAAACCATGCATTAAAAAAAAAATCTACTTATCATTGAATTATTTTTTACTCTTAGAATGAATCAATAACTAAATGTGATACTTTTTTTTTTTTTTTTTTTTTCAGTACTGGGGTTTGAACTCAAGGGCATTCTACCTCTGAGCTACACCCCAACCAAGCCCTACTTTTTTATTCCTTATTTTGAAACAAGGTCTCACTAAGTTGCGGAATGCCTCACTAGGTAGCTGAGGCTGGCCGTGAACCTGGATCCTCTGGTCTCAGCCTCCCAAATGCTGGGATTACAAGCGTGCGGCTTAAATGTGATACTTTATACTCAAATTTTTTGCCTTAAATCTTATGTCTGGTTTACTTTCTGATTAACTTCAAGTAATAGTCCTAAAATAGCCTAGTAATAGAAACCTCTGCTGTACTTTTTTTTCTACTCAGGGACCTTTAGAAAGTCACATGACCTTACTGGACCTTAGATTCTTTATTTGTAACACGAGGAGCTCAACTAAATTAAAATAAAAGGTCTGTTTTAACACAAAGTAGATGTATGTCAGGTTAAGATTCAGAGAAAAATTAATTGTAGTATAGAATAATTTTCTTTATTTATATTTGGTGAGTTAACCATTTATCTAGATTTTACTATCCAAAAATTATGTGATCACCCATATATTAGAACTAAAGTGAGAGGAGGAGGAAGCTGATGATGGAGTAAGACCCTAGGGGAGCTTCTCTCACTTGTCTCGGGAGCTCTGAGTTGAGCAGCATCCCACATCCCAGACTACCTTCATGAGAGGTGGGAACTAAAGACAGAGAAACTCAAGAATATCTCTACAAGGATGCCTTTAAACACCAAGTCTGAAAAAGAAGGAACAAATCCGTGAATAAGCAGAGATGCGAGAACAATAGCCTGTACCTCAAATGGCAGGAACTTTGGAACCCCCCCCCCAAAAAAAAATCTCATATCCAGCAACCTGAGACTTGCTCCACAGACAGCGAGGGCACCAGACACAGAATCACACAGTGCCATGGTGGCACCAGACAGAAAAAAAGCAACAAAACTCACCACCCCATCCCTCCCTATCATCCCAGACCTACTGCATGCCCAGCGGCAGAGGTGAGTGCTTGATCCACAGGAAAGTGTGCAAGCCCTGCATCATGAGTAACTGAATAGAGACCACAAAAAGAGAGGGTGGGAATACATATAGACCTTGGCTGCATGCCTCACGTGGAATTCTGAGGAAAACACTGGGCTGGAAAGCCACAGACTAACCCAGACTTCTCAGTGGTGGTGAGACTGGACTCCCTGCACTTGCTTTTGAACCCTGCATCTGGGGTCCAGTGCTTGGCACCCACAGAGGCCAGGGACTCACTAGAGGCCATAATGCTGGGGCTGCAGACTGATTTCTTTTTTACAGGTTGCTGACCACAAAGACGACATTGTAGGGTGATAAATGGCCAATAGAAGCCTGCTAATACCCATGTGGCTGAGATTTTTCACTTTTAATACATACCTTGAGGTAAATATTTATCTCCTGAATAGGATATTATAAAGGGAGCGAGATTAGACATAGGAAATACACAGCGTGACAGAGAGAGCCAGCACAAGTAACAAAGAGACAAACTTAATAAACAGAAACTTGAAAATGTAAGAAAAAAAATAGCAAGGAAACAATGGGCCCCACAATCCCACAACAACAAAACTCACCAACTCAGAGTTGCAGAGAGTTCTAGAAGGAGAATTCAGAAGTTTAATAGTCGAAATGATTTAGGATTTCAGAAAAGAGTTCACCAAATAAAAGACATAATGACACACCTCAAAGCCCTTAAAAAGCAGGAATAGTCTAATCCCAAAAGGCAATAGAAGATAGGAAATTGTTAATATTAGAGCAGCAATCAATGAAGTAGAGAAGAAACATAACAAAAACAAACATATACCCCAAAACAAAAAGTCAACAAAACAAAAGCTGGTTTCTTGAAAATAAACCGTTAGCCAACCTAACCAAATGCGAGTGAGTGAGTGAGTGAGTGAGTGAGTGAGTGAGTGAGTGAGGTGGGGAGAGGGAGGGATAGAGAGAGAGAGAATATCAACCCAAATTATTAAAATAAGAGATGAAAAAATTGATATTACCACAGATAGCACAAAATTCAGAGGATCATCAGAAACTATTTTTAAAAATTATATTCCAAAACAATAGAAAACCCAGAAGAAATTGACAAATTTCTAGATACATACACCCTTCCTAAACTGGATCAAGAAGATATAAAAAATTTAAACCAACCAATAGCAATCAGAGAGATTGAAACTGCAATAAAGAGCCAACCATAAGAGAAAAGTCCAGATATGGATGGTTTCCCAGCCAAATTTTCTAAAACCTTCATAAAGACCTAATCCCAATACTTCCCAATCTATTCCATAAAAGAGAAAGAGATGGGACTTACCACATTAATACCAAAACCAAATAAAGACAGCTCAAGAAAAGAAAGCTACAGACTAATATCATTGATGAAATTAGATGCAAAACTTCTAAACAAAATCCTTGCAACGTTCATCCAAAACCACATCAAGAAAATTATGCGCCATGACCAAATCTAGTTCATCCCAGGGATGCAAGGCTTGTACAACATACAAAAAAAAAAAAGATGTAATTCACCATTCACCACATAAACAGAACTAAGGACAAAAATCACATGATCATTTCAATAGATGCTGAAAAACATTCGACAAAATTCAACACCAATTCATTCAAAAACAATACAGAGTCAAAATAGAAAGAACACCTCAACATCAAAAAGACATGATACAATAAACCCACAACCAATGTCATATTGAATGGGGAAAAACTATACGAAAGAATTCTCTTTAAAATCAGAAACAAGACAAGGATGCCACTATCACCACTCCTTTTCAATATTGTACTCAAGACTCTAAATAGCCATCCTTCCAAAAGTGATCTGCAGATTCAGTGCAGTCTCCATTAAAATACCGTGGGTGTTCATCAGAGATCTAGAAAAATCAGTCCTTAAGTATATTTGGAACTACAAAGGACCCACAGTAGCCAAAATAGTTCTTAGCAATAAGAACTATGCAGGAGGCATCACAATACCTGACTCCAAACTATACTACAGAGTCATAGTAATAAAAACACCTGATACTGACACAAAAGCAGACACATAGACCAGTGGAGCAGAATGGAAGATTAAGAAACAAATCCACACACTTACAGCCAGTTTATTTTTGACAAAGGGACCAAGAATGTACACTGGAAAAAAGATAACCTCTTTAACAAATGATGTTGACAAAACTGGTCATCCATATGCAAAAAAATGGAAATAAATCCCACTTTGTCACCCTTCATAAGTGTCAATTCAAGATGGATCAGAGACCTGGAAATAACACCAGAGACTTTGCACAATTACTTGAAGAGGGCATAGGAAGAATTCTCAAACATATAGGCATGGATAAAAACTTCCTCAACAAGACCCCAAAGGCAGAAGAAATTAAAACAAGAATTAGTATGTGAGATTGCATTAAACTGCAGAGCTCATGTGCAGCAAAGGAATCTATCAGGAACCTCAAGAGTGAGCCAACAGAATCGGAAAACATCTTTGCTAGCTGCTCCTGATAAAGGACTAATATTTAGAATATACGAAGAACTCGGGAAACTCACCACCAAACACAAATAATTTGATAAAAAAAATTGGACAAGTGAACTAGACACTTCACAAAAGAAGAAATATAGCCGGGCATGGTGGTGCATGCTTGTATCCCAGTACATGGGAGGCTGAGACCGGAGTATCTGGATTTGCAGCCAGCCTCTGCTATTTAGTGAGGCTCTCCACAACTTAGTGAGACCCTGTTTCAAAATAAAGAATAAAAAAATAAGACTGGGGGTGAAGCTCACAGGTAAAATGTTCCTGGGTTCAATTCCTAGTGAAGAAGAAGCAGGAGGAGAAGGAGAAGGAGAGGGAAGGAAGAAAGAAATGTTCAACATCATTAGCAGCAGATGCAAATCAAAACTTCCTAACCCCAATTATAATGGCAATTATTAAAAGCACAAACCATAATAAATGTTGGCAAGTATGTGGAAAAGTAGGAACTGTGATACACTGTTGGTGGGGTTGCAAATTAGTGCAAGAAAATAGTGTGGAGGATCCTCAGAAGAATTGGAATGAACCTACCATATGATGACCCAGCTGTACCACTCCTGGGTATTTACCCAAAAGAATGGAAACCACACTACCATAGTAATGCATGCATATCTATGTTTATAGCTGCACCATTCATAATTGCCAAACTATGAAACCAGCCAAGATCCATCAACAGATGAATGGATTACAAAATTATGAGATTTGTACACTATGGAATTCTACTCAGCCATAATGAAGAACAAATTATGTCATTTGCAGGGGAATGGATGGAACCTGTAGAATTTTATGCTAAGGAGATTAGTCAGTCAGAAAAAGTGAAGGGTTGTATGTTCTCTCTCATATGCAGAAGCTAGGGAGAAATTGAGACACAAGAGGGACTCCAGACAAAGCAAGAGAGCCCTTAGTGGAGTGAAGGAAGGGACCTAACTGAGGGAGATGGGAATGGGGAAGAGGGAAACACTAATGCACATGATGTACATTCACAAGGTGGGGAGGGAATGGTAGTGGGGTGGGAACTGAGGAAGGGCTCAAAGAATACTGTGTGCATGTATGCCTCTCTCACCCTGAATTTCATAAAGGTGAATGATTACGATAGAAATGAAATTATAGGTTTGAAATCAACCCCTGGCTTTTTAAATCTTAACCGTTTTCCCTTCATGTTGAGTTACTCAAGTTAACCTATGAAGTACTCAAATTTATTGGTATATGATGTATCAGTTCTTGCTGGTTACATTCTTTCTCACCCCTCTTGTCTGACTTTTTGCCCAGGAGACTAAAGGGAGAGAGGCATTTTTAAGTAGATTTTCTCAAGTTTTGTATTCTGCATGCAACATAGGAAGAATTGCTGACAGTGGCATCAGGCTAGCTAGTTTTGAAGCAAAATAGTAGATTAGAAAATGTACGGAATATTCCAAATATAATTAAAAAATATATGTATTTAGAACAGTTTCCTCAGAAAGAGCTAATTTTAATTAAGGTATTGCAATTCATTTGTATTCTTGGGATAGGTGTACTTCCAGGGAGAGAATGTTATGTTCTTTCTTGTTCTCTCTTCTCTTTTGCACTTCCTTTTGCTTCCCGTGTTTTTCTTCACTCATCTTTTTTCTTCTATGTTAGCACTTCCATTGCCTCTCATTTTTGTGTATTCACTTATATTCTCATATTTATGTACCTTACCCTGCCTCATATAATGATCTTATATTTTCTGTCCATCCTTTCTTGTGCTCATTTTTGTGAACCAAATACAAAGAAATTCAAGGATACCCTGACCTTATGGTCCCTCAACTCTTGTACTGTGATTTCATGTTTGACTCTTCTGGAGTCTCTTTTCTTCTGGGAGAGTGAAGAAGAAGTAGAACAGTTTTTAGTAGATAGTGTATTTAAAGATGCAGCCAACGTTCTTGCCTTGTGAGCCATTTAAGCACAGCAAACCTCAAAACAGTCCTCATGTCATATATAGCTGTAAACTCTAAGAACAGGAGAGGTTTTCATATATCAGCCTGCTTATATTGGCAGAGTAAATAAGTTAATGAAAGGCTGTCATAGAGACCTATCACCTTGTGTGTTTAAATAATATAACAGGGCTCTTTTATTGATTTGTACGTGGATTCTGGTTAAATGGCAGCTGCTATTCTTAACATTCTTTTGGATCCTTTATGAATATTCTAAATGCATTAGAAAGGGGTAGAACCAGGAAAGGCCACCTAAACATAATGTCAAATGCTACAATAATCAACTTTTGTGTTCTTCTTGACTTTTAAAATGTATTGCTCAAAGAGGAAAAGCTCATATAAGAACTCTGTTACCCACGTGAGATGCCTTTATCTCCAAACTTATGGTATGACTTAATTTTTTTCTAAAAATGCTAATCTTCCCTTTTCTGTAATATCCAGTGATTATCATAATCCTAATGACTTACACATTTTTAAATAAATTTATGATAAAAAGCTTTTTGGAAAGAAAAGCAGAATTTGGGTAGGAGAGATAAAAGTTCATTTTTTAACGTATTTGTTATTAATGCTAAAATATCTTGTGAGGATTGTTTGTTAACTAAGAGTGTATAAAATCTACTTTGATCCTTACGTGAAAGGGGTTATTTTAATCTATTAATCTTGGTTGAAAGCCATGATTTAAATTGAGTATAAATTTGTGAGCGACGTTCAAAAACAAGTTTTACTCTTCCCTAGTCTGCTTAAAGAGACACTGATTAAGGACATCATTGATCTGTTTAATGAAAGATGTATCTTCCTAAAAAAACCCCAACAACTTATTAATGCAATATGTTGCTGCTAATATGCTAGAAGTTTGTTAAGCTTGAAGAAAGAAAATACTTAGAAAGATAAATGCAAAGGCTTCAAAGTAGTTTATGATCATACAAATGGTTAGTCTACACAATTGAAGATGTTGAATAGTTCCATATTTGTAAATAACAGAAAATTACTGGTTTTCATAATACCAGTAGTTCTATGTACAATTCCAGTCTACTTCATAGATACAGTTCTATGCCCAGCTGGACACATTCTTAGGGGGATTGACCCATCTAAGGAGTATAAGTTGTTGCCAATAGACATGGTTTTGTGTGTGTGTGTGTGTGTGTGTGTGTGTGTGACATGAATAGAATTGATATTGCTCAATTGAATGTGAACTCCTGGGGAGGCTCTACATTTCTCTGTTTTTAAAATGAACTGTAAAATTAATGTTCAGATACACTACTAATCTGCTGAGGCATAGTGAGTACTTGCTTTTGAGGTTCTCAGAGCACATGCTTGAAGTTTTTTGAATAAAACATAGTGGGACTTTAAGCTGGTTTTTAAATATTAACATATGTAATTTGTAAACCTAAAAAGTGGTACAAATGATATATAAAGAATCATCAAAGATTTGTAAGTTGCCTAATTTAGTTTCATTGAAATCTCCTGTCTTTTCATCTACTAATCTAAAATATATTCTGCTTTGTAATGTGATCCAGTAAATATGAATAATTTTTCTTTCACCAAAGCTGTGAACAATCTGGCTGACAATTTCCTGATAATGTTTTAATATAGTGGCTGGAAGAAATTCTGGAAGAAATTATGAACCTCATTCCTTCCAGGAAGTAGATTTTCATATTGGTGTAAAAAGTTCAAGGATATGGCATCCTGTTGGCACTCTGGGGTATTACTATTATCAGACCTTGTTTGTGTGCAGCATGAGCAATACTGATATCCAGATAATATGAATTTATTCAAAACAGGGGATTATGCCATTCTGGGAGCAGATAATTTTTAGATTTATTGAATTTGCTTTGATTACAACTAGGAAACTTGTTGTGAAGAAAAAATGACATTATATTCTGACTCCTTAATTTTATTGTCATTTAGAATCTTTTCCAGAGTTTTTACTGATATTATAACTCTTCTCAGTAGAAGTTGATGGTATTTGTACAAGTTAGAGGATGTCAAATTCAACAAGTCTGTTAACTTGCAAGAAATACAAAATTAATTTATTGCATTTTTTCTTAATAATATAACCAAATGAATTTTGTTCATAATTTTTATAATAAAAAGCATATTAGCAATTCCCATCAAGATACCAATGACATTCTTCATAGAACTAGAAAAAATCATTCTAAAATTCATATGCAAGCAGAAAAGACCTCAAATAGTGCAGATAATCTCAAGCCAAAAACACAAAGCTGGAGACATCACAGTACCTGACTTCAAGACATACTACAGAGCCATAGTAACCCAAACAGTGTGGTATTGGCATAAAACAGACATATAGACCAATGGAACAGAATATAGATCCCAGAAATAAACCTGTGCATATACAGCCAACTGATTTTTGTCAAAGGTACCAAAAACATACATTGGAGAAAGGGCAGTCTGTTCAACAAATGGTCCTGGAGAAACTGCATATCTATATATAGAAGATTAAAACCTGACTCTGTTTCTCACTCTGTACAAAAAGCAACTCAGGGATGGTTGAGAAAGTAAATTATTAAAAAATGTCCTGTCCACATATAAAGGCATCACTGCTAATCTCACCTACATGTATGGGGAGGAGAAAGGAGAAACTGGGGTGGGACCAGGAGGGAAACACATCAAGTGATGTGGGCACATTAAGTTTGTATTTCTTTGAACCTCACCATGATATATAATGATAATGTACCAATACAGTTTTATAAAAGAACCAGAAATGTTATTGGAAGTGATGATGAAAATTAAGGTTTTGAATTAACTGGATATTTCAGTTATCTGATAGAGTTGGAACACAGAGTTATTAATAAATGTTTCTTTTTTTATTTTTTATTTTTTTGCGGTACTGGGGATTGAACTCAGGGACATTCTACCTCCGAGCTATACCCCCAGCCCTATTTTTTTTTATTCTTTATTTTGAAACTGAGTCTCACTAAGTTGCGGAGTGCCTCACTAGGTAGCTGAGGCTGGCCGCAAACCCGGATCTTCCAGTCTTAGCTTCCCGAATGCTGGGATTACAAGCGTGCGCCACCACTCCCAGCTAAATATTTCTTTAAGTAAAAAAATAAAATAAAAATCACTCAGAATAGATTAAATATAAGATTTGAGACTACTAGAAGAAAACATAGGGAAAACTTTTAAGACATTGAAACAGAGTTTATTTTCTGGATAAGACCCTAAAAGCACAAGAAGTAAAATCGAGAATTGACAGAATTACAGCAAACTATAAAGCTCTTATATAGCAAAGGAAACAGTCTACAAAGTGAATAGACAACCTACAGAATGGGAGGAAATATTTGCCAACTCTCCATCTGACAAAAGATTAATATCTAGAATATATGAAGAACTCAAAAAGGTTAAGAATGAGCTAAATAAGCCGGGCATGGTGGCGCACGCTTGTAATCCCAGCATTCGGGAGGCTGAGACCAGAGGATCCGGGTTCGCGGCCAGCCTCAGCTACCTGGTGAGGCACTCCACAACTTAGTGAGACTCGGTTTCAAAACAAAGAATAAAAAATAGGGCTGGGGGTATAGCTCGGAGGTAGAATGCCCCTGAGTTCAATCCCCAGTACCGGAGAAAAAAAAGAAAAAAAAAAAAAAAGAAAAAGAATGAGCTAAATAGTCATTTCTCAAAAAAAAGGAATACAAATGACCAATAAATATGTATAAAGAAGACATTTGCTACCAGGGAAATGCAAAAAAACAAACAAAAACTACAATGAGTACCATCTCACCTACTTAAAATGGCTATTAAAAAATAACAAATGTTAACAAGGATGTGGTGAAAAGAACTCTTATACACTATTGGTGAGAATGTAAATGTATAGCCATTATGGAAGACAGTTTTGGAGATTCCTCAAAAGATTAAAAATAGAACAGCCATATGGTCCAGCTATACTACTCCTGGCTATGTATCCAAAAGAAGTGAAATTAGCATGCCAAAAATATATCTGTTTACCCATGTTTATTGAGTCACTATTCAGAACAGCTAAAGTATGAAATCTGCCTAGGTACCTATCAACAGATGAACAGTTAAAAAGTGTACTCTATATACACAATTGAATATTATTCAGCCATTTAGAAAATGAAAACCTGTCATTGTAGCAAAATGGATGGAGCTGGAAATATCATGTTAAATGAAACAAGCCAGACACAGAAAGACAAGTACTGCATATTCTCTGTCATGTGGAAAGCAAAAACGAAACCTGAAAGTAGAATAGTGATTATGAGGAATTGGGATGTGGGGAGTGGGAAAAGGGTGGTTGGAACTGATCAGTATATGCTGTATTCCTCCTATATGGAAATATCACAGTGAACATAATATGTGCAATTAATACATGTTAAGAAAATATGCTGGCTGAGACCAGAGGATCTGGGTTCGCGGCCAGCCTCAGCTACCTAGTGAGGCACTCCGCAACTTAGTGAGACCTGGTTTCAAAATAAAGAATAAAAAAATAGGGCTGGGGGTATAGCTCAAAGGTAGAATGCCCCTGAGTTCAATCCCCAGTATCACAAAAAAAAAAAAAAAAGCTAATATTTTTCATCTTTTTGTTTCTTGTAAAGACATTTAAAAATGAAAGTTATTTACTGGTGTAAAAAAAGTCAATTAAAAGTAATAATTGCTGCTGGAAGTGGGGGCCCATGCTTGTAATCACAGCATTTGAGAGGCTGAAACCAGAGGATCTGGGTTCGCGGCCAGCTTCAGCTGTTTAGTGAGGCCCTCCAGAACTTAGTGAGACCCTATTTCCAAATAAAGAATTAAAAAAAATAAGGCTGGGGCTGTAGCTTGGAGGTAGAATGCCCCCAGGTTCCATCCCCAGTGCCGCAAAAAAAAAAAAAAAAAAAAAGTAATAATTGCTTATCTGATTGAAACATTTTCTAAAAGTTTTCAGCTTACAAATCTTATATGAATTTATTTCCTATTTATTAACATTTATCTGCACTTTAGAATAAAAACTTTGTGTAGTACAAATTTCTAACCTTAAAGAACTAAATTGAAAATCAGTTGATTTTAAAACTGGAACATTTTGTCTGTTTTATTTTTTTTGCGGTACTACCTCTGAGCTTTTACCCCCAGCCCTATTTTTTTATTCTTTATTTTGAAACCGAGTCTCACTAAGTTGCGGAGTGTCTCACTAGGTTAGCGAGGCTGGCCGCGAACCCGGATCCTCCGGTCTCAGCCTCCCGAATGCTGGGATTACAAGCGTATGCCACCACGCCCGGCTTCATTTTGTCTGTTTTAATCACAGTACCATAAGAGGCAAATGCTTCTTCTTCTTTTCTTTATTTCTTTTTTTTTCCCCGTGTGTGTGTGTGTGTGTGTGTGTGTGTGTGTGTGTGTGTGTGTTAGTTACTAGGGATTGAACTTGGGAAAAATGCTTAGATTTAACCATTACTATTCTACCCTGAAAAGTCTTTCTTTATTAACTCAGACTGAGAAGTCTCTACACTAGCCTATGGAGTCCTAAATTATGTGACTGACTTTCTGCGGGGTTACCTCTCTCATCTTATTTCATGCTACCCTTGCTCCCTCACTTAGTTTACTTGAGCCACAGTAACCTTCTCAGTGTTCCTGAAACATACCAGGAATATTTTGCTTTAGACTTGTTTGCCTCCTCTCTCTATAATGTTCTTTATTCAGATAGCCACATAATATCAATTCTCACATATCAGCTTCACAGAAAGTCCTACCTTCATCATCCAATTCAAAAGTCACAATCTGTATTCCCTCTTGCTATCCAGCACCTTAACTCCCTTACCCTGTTCTAATGTCTACATTGTGATTATCATTCAATTTTAGGATCCACACAAAACTAAGAGGAAGCTACACAAATTTTCCATGTAGCTTTTATCCCCCAATGTATAGCCTCCTCCATTATCAACAATACCCATATCAGATATTCTGAAGATTGAATTCAGGAGCATTTTACCTCCAAGGTATACCCTATCCCTTTTTATTTTTTATTTTGTAGCAGGGTCTCTCTACATTGCTGAGGATCTAGTTAAATTGCTGATCCTGTGCTTGCATCTGGAATCTTCCTGTCTCAGACTCCCAAGTACTGGGATTATAGGTGTATACCACCATACCCAGCCCAATGAACCTATATTGACCTATCATAACCCCAAAGCTCATAGTTCTCATTAGGGTTTACTCCTATTGATATACATAATATAGATTTGAATACATGTATAATGACATGTATCTGTCATTATAATATCATACAGATTATTTTCACTGACCTAAAAACCTTCAGTGGTTCACCTGTTCATTTCCTTATCTCAACCTCTGGCAACCACTAATTGTTTTGCTATCTTCATAATTTTGACTTTTCTACAATGTCATACTATTAGAATCATACGGTAGGTAGTCTTTTTTGACTGGCTTTTTTCAATTAGTAATATGCATTTAATGACCCTCCATAGCCTTTCATGACTTGATGGATCATTTGTTCTTTTAGTGCTGAATAATATTACATTGTCTGGATGTAGCACAGTTTACATATCCCCTGAAAATCATCTCAGATGCTTTTGAGTTTTAGAAGTTATGAACAAAGCCACTGTAATTTTCCATGTACAGGTTTTTATGTGGATGTAAGTTTTCATCTCTACTGGGGCAATACCAAGGAGCACTATTGATGGATTATATGGGAAGGGCATATTTGGGTTTATAAGAAACCACCAAGCTATCTTTCAAAGTGGTTGTCCCATTTTACATTTCCACTACCATATGCTGCTCCACATGTCACCAGCATTTCATTCTGCCATTGTTCTAGATTTTGACCTTCCTAATAGGTATATAGTAGTTTCTCATTATTGTTTTAATTTGCATTTCTCTGTTGACATATGATGTGGAACATCTTTTCATATATTAATTTCCCACTTATATATATTTCGGTGAGTATGTTAAGGTCTTTCACACATTTTTAAATCAAGCTGTTATTTTCTCATTGAGTTTTAAGAGTTCTTTATGTGTATTTTTGTAAGTCCCTTTATCAAATGTGACTTTTAAAAATATTTTCTCCCGAGCCGGGCGTGGTGGCGCACGCTTGTAATCCCAGCATTCGGGAGGCTGAGACCGGAGGATCCGGGTTCGTGGCCAGTCTCAGCTACCTAGTGAGGCCCTCTGTAACTTAGTGAGACTCGGTTTCAAAATAAAGAATAAAAAATAGGGCTGGGGGTATAGCGAGGTAGAATGCCCCTGGGTTCAATCCCCAGTACCGCAAAAAAAAAAAAAAAAAAATTTTCTCCCTGTCTGGGGCTTGTCTTTTCATTCTCTGGACATCATCTTTCACAGATCAAAGAACTCTGAGACCCTTTTAAAATCAGCACTCTTTAACCTTAGAGAGGAAATTATCCTATTGGGTATGTTTTTAGAACTTATGCTATTTTTTTTAGGTAGTTCATAACTTGATCTGCGTGTAAATTATTTACAGCCGAATGCAGTTCCAGCCAAATTGCCTTATTTAAATGCATCATTACTGGACACTTCAATAGCTTCTCCATTTGAACACTGAATTTTGCTTTATTTCAAACTTATTTGCATAAGCGGTCTATATCATTCTTGACTCACCTGTTTTATTACGTTAAAGTAATAATTGTATCCATCTTCAAAGGCATAGGTGCTAAATTATTGCCACCAGGAGAATTTATATGTGAACTATGGGTATTTTTTCCTGTCTCTGTGACCTTGGATTTTTTTTTATAGTTCTATTGGTGCATTATTGCCTCACATCATAATGCAATTCATAGTGATAATGGCACACATGCACACAGTTGGTGAGCTTTCCGCTGGCTCCTTCTCCATTTCCCCCTTCCCTTTACAGAATATTGAGATTGACATTAGTATTCTTACATATTTACATAATGTCAATGGAAGTAATTCCTTCATTGATTCTCCTTCTTACCCCACCCCCTTCCCCTAGACCTCCCTGGCTCCACTGTAGTTTCTCCTCCATTAACTGACTTCCCTCTAGTATACAGATTACTCCTTAGCTTCTCATTTATAGAAAACATATGACCCTTCACTTTCTGTGATTGATTAATCTCACTTAAGATAATGTTCTTTAGGTCCATCCATTTTCCTGCAAATGACGTAATTTTGTTCTTCTTTATTGCTGAGTAGAATTCCGTTGTATGTATATCCCATAATTTTGTAATCCATTCATTTGTTGATGGACATCTAAGTTGGTTCTATAATTTGGCTGTTGTGAATTGTGCTGCTATAAACATGGATATGCATATATTACTACAATATTCTGATTTCAGTCCCTTTGGGAAGATACCTAGAAGTGGTATAACTGGATCATTGTGGATCCATTCCCAGTTTTCTGAGGGATCTCCGCACTGATCTCCATAGTGGCTGTTCTAATTTGCAATCCCACCAACAGTATAGAAGAGTTTCTATTTCCCCATATCCTTGCCAGCATTTATTATTGTTTGACTTCTTTCTGATTGGGGTTACATGGAATCTCAGTGTAGTTTTGATTTACATTCCCTGATTGCTAATAATGTTGAACGTTTTTTCATGTATTTATTAGCCATTCATATCTCTTCTTTTGTAAAGTGTCTATTTAGTTCAGTTGCTCATTTCTTGATTGGGTTATTATTTTTTAAAGTGCGAATCTTTTAAGTTCTTTGTATATTCTATATATTAGTCCTCTATCAGAGGAATAGCTGGCAAAGATCTCCCATTCTGTACTTAAGAGGGATCAAAGACCTGGAAATTAGACCAGAGACTTTGGAGTTACTAGAGGAAGAATAGGTCCAATACTACAACATATAGACACAGGTAGAAACTTCCTCAATAAAACCCACAAAGCTTAGGAAATTAAATCAAGAATTAGTAAATGGGATGACATTAAACTAAAAAGTTTCTGCTCACAAAGGAAACCAAGAGTTTATCTTACCTTGTTTCAAAAATAATTTTAGAAAATGATTTTTTTTTCTTTCAGTATTATCCAGTACTTCTTTGCTTTTAAAGTAGTCTTTCAAGTTGAATGTGGTGGTACATGCTTGTAATCCCAGTACTTAGGAGGCTGAGACCTGAGTATCCTGCTTCGAGGCCAGCCTCAGCTACTTAGTGAGGCTCTCCACAACTTAGTAGACCCTGTTTAAAAATAAAGAATAAAAAATAGGTTTGGGGTTGTGGCTCAGAGATAGAATGCCCCTGGGTTCAATTCTCAGTACCTCAACAAACAAACAAAAAAGTAAATAAATAAATAATAAAAATAAAAGTCAAATGTCAGACTTGAGTGTCAGTTATCATAGCTTCCCAGTCAACTGGCAGAGATGTCCAATGGTATTCTCTTTCTTTTCCTGCTAGTATTTCTATAAAGAATTATTCTGATGCTGCTGAGAATTTCCCTGTCTTGTGTTACTTTTTCCTCCACTGTCACTTGACTTCTGTAGCTGATGTCCATTGAGAACCCAGTCTTTTCAACTGTAGTGCCAGTGAAAGTTTTAGCCTTTTTTCACATCCTTTATTCCTACTAGTAGGGAC
Organism: Graphiurus murinus; assembly: GCA_004027655.1. Taxonomy (NCBI): domain Eukaryota; kingdom Metazoa; phylum Chordata; class Mammalia; order Rodentia; family Gliridae; genus Graphiurus; species Graphiurus murinus. The sequence continues at coordinate 19,524 of PVLC010021974.1, forward strand.
CCTGACCCTTCAGACATTTTAGCATCACTAATTATGTTCCTCCTATTTTTGTGTATTACTCATTACATCTATTAATGTAAAACCTCACTTTTCCAGTCATCAAGGACTCTTCTAGAACTCTGAAACCCCTAAATACTTTGATACTATGAAGTTTTGATTTTCCCATGCAGTCCCTCAAATGGCTTCCCATCTGAAAACAATAACTCAAACCCTAAGGACACCTTATATAATCTGTCCCTCTGTTACCTCCCCTCATCATCTGGTCTTCCCCTGGCTTACTGTGTTCCACTTGATCTTGGAGTCATCAAGCTTCCTCCTCAGGGAGTTTGCACTTGATCATGCTTCCGTCTGGAATGCTCCACTCCCAGGCATCCTCCGGTTCATCTCCTCCCTTCTTTCAGATCTTTACTCAGATATTACCTCATCCGTGAGGCCTTCCCTGAGCGCCATATGAAGTAACAATTCCCCACACCTCTAGCCCACTCCTTGCCCTCATAGCTTCAGACAAATTTTGTACTTAGACAAGTGATATGTTTTACTTATTTGCTTATTATCTGTGAGCCTCAGCTAGAATGCAGCCTCCACAAAGGCAGAGGACTTGATTTTATATACTTTTATATTCTAAACACCTAATATAGTTCCTGGCCCATTATAGTATTAAATAAATATTTGTTGAACAAGTGAATATTAAGAATGCTATTATGAAGCCGGGCGTGGTGGCTCACGCTTGTAATCCCAGCATTCGGGAGGCTGAGACCGAAGGACCCGGGTTCGAGGCCAGCCTCAGCTACCTAGTGAGGCACTCCGCAACTTAGTGAGACTCAGTTTCAAAATAAAGAATAAAAAATAGGGCTGGAGGTGTAGCTCGGAGGTAGAATGCCCCTGAGTTCAATCCCCAGTACCACAAAAAAAAAAAAAAAAAGAATGCTATTATGCTCTATATTTCACACAAGTGTACTATTTAGCTAGAATTAACCAATCCCTTCAGATAAAAGCAAAGTATTACAATCTGATCGCCTGAGTTCAAATGCTATTTGTATGGCCTTGCACAAGTACTTAACTTCACTTAACAGCATGTGACACACATTATACTCTACACTTTCATGTTTAAGAAAATAATCCACATCACCACATTTTCATTTGCTTTTTAGCATGTTGAGCTTTGTTATTTCTGGTCATGTCGAGTTTCTGTTTTTTTTTTTTTTTTTAATTGGTGCATTGTAATCATATATCTTTGTTAGGTACAAGCTGGTAAAGGCATACATGCACACATTTCTCATTTGACTCTTCCCCAATTCAAGTTTCTTTTGAGGTAGAGAGTACTACTGGCCCCAACACCATAAGTTGAAATGTGCCCAGACTTTTTTATTCTTGCTTTTAATATTCCAATATTTCCTTTATTTCAGTGATATTCAGCCTGCATATCTACAGTTTTTTACCTACTTTTGGACCCCCACTTGCATTTTCTCAAAGCTTTCCATTTCTAATCAGAGTTATTGTGTTTCAATGTGGAATGTCATGGATAAATCAAAAAGGGCAGCTTACATGCTATTGGTAACAAAATGCATATGCCGATATAACCTGGGCTTCTGAAATAGATATGATATGCAGTCCTGACATGCTATTTAGTGTCAGAAGCAGGGCTTCTGTCCCTTCTGTAGGTGATGGTAAGTCTGTAGCGTTCTCCATCTTCCATGTAAAATTCAATCTAGTACCAGGTGGCTCTTCAGCTTTGTACAGTTAACCACAACTGACTTAGATGAACTCTTTGCTAGGGAAGGAATGTGAAGTACTCATTCAGTACAGAAGTAGCCCTTTCATATATATCTCAAACAGTTCCTTAAATACAACTTTTTTTTTGTTAAAAACATCACATTTTATACTCTTTATCTGTTATTTCATAGATTGCTTTAAGTTAACTACTCCAGTATTCATGTTTAACTGTTACTTCCCAGTTGGTTTCTTTGAGGACTTTTAATTTGCCAGTGACAGCTAAAAAAAGTTAAAGTAAAATCACACTGGCTAATGCTCTCACTTTAAAAAGTGAGAGCATTTTAGCAATTATACTAAAATAATTTTAACTCTTAGGAGGAATCTGAAAAAGAAAAGAAAACTTCCCATTATTTAGAATAATAAATTTGTTTTTAGACTAAAACTGATAAAGTTAGACTGTGATGCTTATATGTTCTAGTGAAGTGTGTGTACATATATACTATATATGTACATATATATATATATATATATATATATATATATATATATTTCAATGAGTTATCACAAAATGAATACACCTGGGTAACCACCTCCCACTGAAGAAATCAAACACAACCTGCATCCCCAGAAGCACTCTTATTGACTCTTAGCGACTCTTCCTCATCTGCTCTTCAGAGTTGACCAACCACCACTCTCCCAACTGCTCTAATGTGATATACTCTTTTGCCTATTTTGTATACTTTGTGTAAATATAATCTATCAATATATTTTTTTGTTTCTGTTTTTTTTTTTCTTTTTTGGTCACAATTACAATATGAGGTCCCTCCTGTGTAGCAATAGTTTATGTTCCTAGTGGTAAATATCTTATTTATGACCATATCACAGTGTATTAATCATTTTTAATGATGGAAATGATTACACATGTGTATGCATTTCTTTTGACTATGTACTTAGATATAAATTCCTGGATAACAGGATCAACTTTAATCGATAATTCCAAACAATTTCCCAAATGGGTTGTATTAATTTACTTTATAATAGCTACCTATAAAAGTTATGGTTTCTACATATCTTCTCCAGAATGTGGTATTTTCATTATTTTTAATCTCAACCATTCTGATAAGATTGTAGAGAGGTTAACATTGAACATTTAGTTCACATTTTTCTGGTTATTAATGAGTTGACAGCTTTAAACATAGTTTATTCACTAGATATCTACTTATGTTAAGTACTTTTCTTAGTCTCTTATCCATTTATCTATAAGGCTGTTTTTCATATTTATTTGTAGAAATTTGAGATATAAGTCATTTGTTGGCAGTTTGTTGCAGTTATCTTTTCCCACTCTATGGTTTTAAGGTATATTTTGATTGAGAAAAATTCTCAGTTTTGATGTGATCTAAGTAGTTTCATTTATTTCTCAGTCTTTTCCTTCATTATTTCTGCTTTCTGTATGGTATTTAAGAAGTAACTCCATTCTAAGATCATAAAATATTCTCTAGTATGATTTTCTGAAAGTTGTATTATTTTACTCTGGTCATCTTTGAGTGCATACTGTATCGATAACAATTTTGAAGTATTCATCTTTAATGAAGTAGCATAATTCACTTATATGGCTCATATGTGTACAGTATACTCATTTTTACTTTAGTAGGCCCAGAAAATAAAAATAATTAGGTAAATATATATATATATATATATATATATGTTCTATTATGTTTCCATCCCTAGTTTTATATTATACATTTCCTGATTTATGCATACCAAATTTTACATTAAACTTTTAAAAATCAAATAATATTATCATGTGAACTACTTAACCTCTCAGGTAGGAAACTTCACTCATTGTTAGTCTGGCCAGAAAGCTTTTATTTGGAAATTTTCATTGATATAAATTCTTGAGTTTTTCAAAATGTAGACTTAATCATTTTGTTTCCCTAGTTTAAATCCTCAATTCAGCAAATAGCTACTTATATATTCTTCTAAGGATTTTCTCATTTTTATAAATTTTGCTCAGGAAGTCAATAGGCTTAACTATGAAAAATTAAGAGAAATTTTGCCTGGTTTGCTTTTTCTCCCTCCCTCCTTAAATAGCTGAAAAGATACCTTATGTTTTTATTGGTATATTATAGACTCACATAATAGTGTAAATTATGTCGACAGTGACATAGATGCACACAGCACTTGGTGGACCCTCCCCCTACCTCCCCCTTTCCCCCCTTCCCAATATAGAATACTGGAATTGACATTGGTATATTCACATGTATACACATAATCAATGGTAGTATTTCCACTAATGGACCTTCTTCTTCCCCTTCTCCTTCCCTTAGACCACTTGTCTGGATCCAGTAAGGTTTGCCTCTGTTATCTAGAGTCCCTCTGGTATCCCAGTTACTCCCTAGCTTGTGCATATTAAAGAAAACATAAGTTCCTTCACTTCTTGTGACTGCTAATTTCACTTAACGTAATGTTCTCCAGGTCCTTCCATTTTCTTGCAAGTGACATAATTTTGTTCTTTTTTATTGCTGAGTAAAATTCCATTGTGTGTATTTCCCATAATTTTGTAATCCATTCATCTGTTTATGGACTCCTAGATTGGTTCCATAATTTGGCTATTGTAAATTGTGCTGCTATGAACATGGGTATGCATATATTACTCTAGTTCTGTAATTTTGACCCCCTTTGGAAAGCTACCCAGGAGTGATATGGCCTGATCATATGGTGAATCCATTCCTAGTTTTCTGAGGAATCTCCATACTGATCTCCATAGCAGCTAAACTAGTTTGCAGTCCTACCAACTGTGTAGAAGAGTTTTTATTTCCCCACTTCCTTCCCAGCATTTATTGTTTTTGTTGTTAATGTTGTTGTTGTTTTGTTGACATCTTGATTATTGTCATTCTCTTGGAGTTAGATAGGATTTCAGCATAGTTTACATTTGCATCTCCTTGGTTGCTAATGAAATTGAACATTTTTTCATGTATCTGTTGGCCATTTGTATCTCTTCCAAAATACTAGAGCTGATTAACAAATTCAGCAAAGTAGTGGGATACAAAATCAACCTTAAAAAAAAAAAAAAAGTTTTTCTATATGCCAACTATGAATCCACTGAGAACGAAATCCAGAAAACAATTTCATTTACAGTAATCTTAAAAACAATAAAATAGCTAGGAATAAACCTAACCAAGGAGGTAAAAGACCTCTACAATGAAAATTATAAAACACTAGAATTGAAGAAGATCTCAGAAGATGGAAAAATCTCCCGTGTTCTTGGATAGGCAGAATAAATATTATCAAAATGGCCATTCTACCAAAAGTGATCTGTAGAATCAGTGCAATCCCTTTCAAAATACCAATGTCATTCTTCATAGACCTAGAAAAATCAGTCATAAATTTCATATGGAGAAACAAAAAACCCAGAATAGCCAAAGCAGTTCTCAGCAATAAGAACCATTCAGGAGGCACCACAAATCATAATTTCAAAATATACTACAGAGCTATAGTAATAAAAATAGCATGGCATAGAAACAAGCTCATAAGTATTTTCAAAAATGTTGTTCAAAATGTAAAAGATAAAGAGATTGGAGACATGGATGTAAAACTGAACTATGGTGCATGTAACTATCTCTGGGTCACATAATCTATTTAAATCCACAGAACTCATATAGTAACTGATTAAAGACTTCTGTATTACTAAGAAATTGCTTTTGACCAAAAGACTATGAGAGTTTTTTCTCTCGAAATGCTGAATTCCAAATCAGTGTATATTGGGATGCTGAAATCTGCCAGGTGGTAACTGATAATATCACTGAATTCACCTGCACCGCTTTTCACCAGAAGCTCCTGCGCCTTGTCTTGTATTGCTTTTCTTCTGTGTGTAGTCTCAAAACCTAAGTGCTTTTCTTTAAACTTGATTGCATTGTATTTTTACACCAGAGTATTCATTAGACAGCCATCCTTCTGTGACCTTGAATTCCTCTTACATATCAATGTAGAATTCACAAATTGACTTCAGTCTGGCTTTGAGCAACACTGAGAATTTTAGTTCTAACGCATAGTTACACATCCCATAACGAAAGAGATGTCTGTTCTGAAAAATCCACTGTTAGGCACATCCATCATTATATAAACAACATAGAATGAATTTACACAAACCTAAATGGTTTAACCCACTAATATATATTCCATTAGTGACCAAAACATTGTTGTGCAAATGAACTACAGTCTTGTGAGAGATAATAAGAAAAAAATATAAAATGAGAGTTGGCCGTATATAAAGTAGGTAACCTGTTTGACTGAAAAATAATTAAGGTTTTTACAATAAGCACAAGGAAGGTAGAGGAAGACATGAGAAAGTGAAGCCTTAGAACTGATCTGTGCCAGGTGCTCCAGGCTCTAGTTAGGTGTCATTTTGCAGGTTTGTTTTTATTGTAATTTTTCTTTCTTTGAATATATGTGCCCTGTTCTAAAGACTTACAAAATTTCTGAGAGTGGCCCTTTGGATAGAAATTTTTAGATGGAAGTCTCTCTTGGTTAGAGCCAAAGTTGAGAATTATGATCTGGCTATGCGTATAATCTTGTTTTTACTTTTTAACTGACTTGAAAAACAACACTAAAATAAACCCTAGCCAGGCATGGTGGTGCACTCCTGTAATCCCAGTTCTTGAGAGGCTGAGATAGGAGAATTGCAGGTTGGCGACCAGCTTCAGCAATTTAGTGAGACCCTGTTTCTTTTTTTTTTTTTTTTTTTTTTTGCGGTACTGGGGATTAAACTCAGGGGCATTCTACCTCTGAGCTACACCCGCAGCCCTATTTTTTATTCTTTATTTTGAAACCAAGTCTCACTAAGTTACGGAGTGCCTCACTAGGTAGCTGAGGCTGGCCTCGAACCCGGATCCTCCGGTCTCAGCCTCCCGAATGCTGGGATTACAAGCGTGCGCCACCACGCCCGGCTTTAGTGAGACCCTGTTTCAACATAAAAATTAAAAGGGCTGGGGGTATTACCCAGAGGCAGACTACCTCTGGGTTCAATCCTCAGGACAAAAAAAGTAATAATAATTAAAAAATAATAATAAATAAAATAAGCTCCCAAACCCTATCATTTGAAGGAAATTATGTATGTTGCTGTGTCTTCCTGAAATGCACTAACAAAATTGAAATAGGAGATCAGGCAGGAAAAAATGCAGTTTCTCAGCATACATATTATTTGAAACAAAACATAATTTACTGATAATCTTGTTGGTACATCCTAGAGATTTATAAAATCAAGGAACAATAAATAATAAATAATATAATACCCATTATAATTTTAGGCTATATTAAATATCAATGATAGTCTTCTTTTAGCAATTTTTATTATTTTTAGTGAAAAAATATTATAATATTTTATTGGTTTACTTCAGAGAAAGTTGCTAGCCATATTCTTTCTTTAAAGTTAATATTTTCACACATATTTAGGACCTCTGTGGTTAGGACTATTTCAAATAGCTAAATAATTATAAATAAGTATTTATAGTTGGGCATGGTGGCACACACCTGAAATCCCAGTACTTGGGAAGTTGAGACATAAAGATCACAGGTTGTAGGCCAGCCTTAGCAACTTAATGAGATCCCGTATCAAAATAAAAGGGCTGGGGGTGTAGCTCTGAGGTAGGATACCCCTGGTTCAAACCCCAATATCAATAATAATAGTAATGATGATAATAATGTGTTTACATTTTATTAAAATATTCCCCTTTTTTAAAAATTGGTGCTGGGGATTGAACTGAGGGGCATTCTACCTCCAAGCTATACCCCAGCCCTTTTTATTTTTATTTTGAAACAGGGTCTTGCTACGTTGCTAGGGCTGGCATCAAACCTGTGATCCTTCTGTCTCAGCCTCCCTAGTGCTGGGATTATAGGCATGCACCACCACTCTAGCTGAAATATTCTCTTTTTTTAATGCCAACCACTAGGTAGGTTCCAAAACATTATTCCAGTGATTACTGTAGATTAGTGTTTGGCTCTTTCATCTGTCAGACGTCTGGATAAATCAAACTGCATGGCCATGGCAAACCACAAAGTCAAGTT